>JASJUZ010000306.1:600000-756739 GCA_037159825.1 Tupiocoris notatus | reverse complement strand
TTCGCCCCCTCAAAACCCCCCAAAAATACTGTTGTAAATGAAACTCGTAGTTGAGTTGCAGTGAAAATAAACGTAGTAGTTTAATTATGAAACGGTATAATGCACGAGCATACAAATTTGAAAAGGTGGCAAATTTACAACAACAATGGAAGTAAGTAACGCCGAAAACAGAGAACGCGCGAGACCCGACAATGCCAACTCCCATGTCCGAACACTTATGCCAAGTTGGCCGTAAATGTCAATTAGTCTTTCCAACACATCCCCCTAATTGGCATTCTCAATCCAAAATTTGTTTCCTGAAAAAATCAAATTTTTGATGTGCTAAAGGTTTTGTAAAGAAGTCTGCGATTTGTTTTTCGGAAGGACAGTACTTGATTACAATGGTACCTTCATCAACTTTTTCCTTGATAAAATGAAATCTGACATCTATATGTTTACTCCTACGATTGAGAACACCATTTTGAATCAAATCAATCGCGCTTTTGTTGTCAATGTTCAAAACGGCTGAAGACGGAGATCCGGAGAGTTCTTCCAAGAACGTTTTGAGATAAACGATAGTCTTCGAGGCTTCCGCAGCAGATATATATTCCGCTTCGGTTGACGAAGTGGCTACAATGGGCTGACGACGAGAGGTCCAGCTGATAGGGCCATCGTTATAAAAGATGATATAGCCAGTAGTACTCTTGCGGGATTCTTTATCGCCGGCGAAATCCGCATCGCAGTAGGCGATCAATTCTTCGGAAGATTTCTTGTTGATTGAGTAGGTTATTCCGAATTCCTTGGTAGTGTTGACGTATTTGAGAGTTCTCTTGAGGTTAACGCAGTCTGAATGTTTTGGATTTTCGAGTTGACGACTTGTTATGTTAACCGCAAAGGCCAAATCGGGACGCGTTTTTGTCGACAAATATAACAAACTTCCCACGGCTTCTCTATATGGGAATACGACTGGTTTTTCACGTTGCGGTTGAGGAATGTCACCCAAAACTAACGGCGTGTAGGTTGGCTTGGCATCACTGACGTTGAATTTTGTAACGACTTGAGCGGCGTACTTCGCTTGAGAAATCTTCAACGACGTATCGGTCTTCTGAAGTTCAATTCCGAGATAGGTTGTAGGATTCTTGTCATAGGTCAATTTGAATTCCTCTTGCATCGACGTCAGGAACAAGATCATCTCTTCTGAATTTAAACCGGCAATAATTCCATCATCTACGTGTATTCCGAGATACATAGTTTGGGCTTTGTTGACGAAAACACATTGCTCAGTTTTCAATGGAAGAAATTTTCTTTTTTGGAGAAAACTTTTCAGACGTTCGTTCCATCGAGCCGGAGCCTGTTTAAGCCCATATAAGGCTTTTTGTAGAACGCAGATTCTTCCCTCCTCCTCAAAACCTTCAGGGAGTTTCATGTACAGCTCTTCTTTTATTGAACCGTACAGAAACGCTGCTTTGACATCAAACTTCATGAGTCGGTAATTGTTTTTCGCGGCGAAAGCAAGCATTAGTCGCAGAGCGTCGCTGCCTATGACTGGACTGAATACTTCGTCATAGTCAATACCCGCTCTCTGCTGACAGCCACGAACAACTAACCGAGCTTTATATCGACCGTCGTCTTTGATTTTGAACACCCAACGACTGGTTAGGACTTTCTTGGATTTGTCAATCAGATTTTCATCTATCATCTTCCAAGTTTGATTTTGATGAAGAGCGTCTTTTTCCTCTTCTATGGCGATTTTCCATTTTTGTCGATCTTCTGATGACATGACGTCCGAATATGTCAACAGAACAAAATCGTCAAGATGTTGCGGAGGACGTTTGAGTCTTTTTCCCCTTCCAAGTTCCTCGGTGACGTTTTGATCAGGTGTCCGACCGTCCCTATCGGGTGAATTTTCTGCTAATTCAGAAGAATCGTCATCACTTTGGCAGATGGGTTCAACTGCTGAATCTGGTTGTTCTTCGACAGGCAAAACATCCTGAGAAAACGATTCAGTTTGTTCGACGTGAGGTGACGTATCAATATTCCCATCCCCAAGTTCCAATTCCGAAACAGAAAAATTCGGAAATAGATTCTGGTAAGTCGAAATTGTCAAAGGAGAGTGTGTCACGTTAGAAGGAGCAAAAATAACATTCCTTGAAATAGCGACTCTTTTTTCTTTTGGAAAACAGATTCTATAAGCTTTAGAATCATCTTCATATCCAACGAAAATGCCTTGTTTTCCTTTGGCATCCCATTTCTTCCGACGTGCATCGGGTATGTGGGCGAATACCTTAGAACCAAAAATCTGGAAATGAGTTATAATGGGTTCTGATCCAAACCAGAGTTCAAAAGGCACTTTACCTTTCACAGAGCTTGTTCCAGTGCGATTGATCACATAGACAGCAGTATTTGTAGCTTCTGCCCAATATCGCTTGTCAAGATTCGCAGCTAGCAGCATTGTCCTCGCTGCTTCGACGATGGTTCTCATTTCTCTCTCAATGCAACCATTTTGCTCTGGACAATAAGGTGCAGCCATCTGGTGACGAATGCCGCGATCTTCTAGGAGTTTTCGAACTTCCTGATTAACTATTTCAGTGCCGTGATCAGTTCGGATAGCTCTCACTGTTTCGCCAGTATCATTTTCCGCCAGCACGAAAAATTTCTTCATGAGACTGGGAACTTCACTTTTAGAGGATAGCATGAAACAGAAACGATAGTGAGAAAAATCATCCTTGAGAAGAAGAAAATATTTAGAATTTCCGAAACTTGTGACTTCCATCGGCCCGCAGAGGTCAGCATGTATGAGGGAACATGGCTTTGAGGTTTTTGACGAACTTTGCCTAAAAGGTAATCTGTGTATTTTCCCCATGCTACAAGCTTCACAGAAAAAATCCGGTTCATTTTTGAAATCAATTTTCAATTTTGACAATGACGATTTGACGTACTGAACATTTTGGTGGGCAAGTTTCTGATGCCAGTTACTGAGAGAATTCCGAGAGCTAGAATTTGCAGCTGCTGCTACCGGTGCCAATTCAGCATGCATGTTGAGAACAAAAACTTTTCCAACCAACGTCGCTTCAGCAAATACGACATTGTTTTTGGCAAGCTGACAGGAATTTCCTTGGCCGATCAATGTATGTCCTTTGGCCATTGCTTGAGACACGGAAAACAGGTTCATTTTCAGTTCAGGGACATGTAGGACATTTGTCAGTACACTTTCGACCGTTTTGCCTTTGACAATACAAACGACGTCGATATCCCCGATGCCCTCGGACTGGATGAGTCGGCCATCACCGATTTTTATCATTTTGGAGCAGGATCGATAATTGTTGAAAAAATCAATTTTAGGACTCATGTGTTCACTTGCCCCGCTGTCCAGGAACCATTGATCCTCGTGGCCGCTTTCGTTGTTCAGAAGCGCTACGCTGATAAATGCGTTTTTCCAATTATGGTTATCTTTTTCTGGAAGAGCATTAGTTCGGCTGTTTTGAGGACGACTGTGGTAACCGGATCCACCAGGACGCTTATCTTTATTCATTCGGAGACGGCAATCCTTAGTTGCGTGATTCGTTCGTTTACAAAAATCACATTGAGAAAATTTTCGAGCTGGATTTTTGAAACATTTATGGCTCGGATGAGGTTTGCCACAAAAAACACATTCGGGAACATTTCGCGACATCAAAGCTCGATTTTCGGTAGAAGAAAAAGGATTTATTCCACGTACCTTAGCGCGTTGTTCTTCGATGATCAAGCGTGACGTGAGCTCGTTGATAGTTTGTTTATTTTTATCAACTGACTCCCAAGACGAAATGAAATAGCTAAGATAGTCGGGCAGAGACATTAAAATCTTAGTCATAATTTGTTTATCAGAAATTTCTTCACCACTTTGTCTTAATTTAGATACAACATCCATTATGCCGGAGACGTGGGCTGCTACCCCTTGATTATTATAAGTATAGGAGAAAAATGCTTCGTGCAATAAATGAATTGACGTGTCTGAGGTTTGCTCATAGACAGCCAACAATTTAAACCACATTTCGGCCGCATCAGAGCACGAGAGAATGTGCATCATTGGTTCATCTTCAAGTCGAGAAACAATCAACTCTTTGGCTTTGCTATTTCTCAATGACCATGACGAGAGATTTTGTGAAAAGGATTTTTGCTCACCTTCGTTCGAAGTAGGATTGACGACAGGCTTAGGATCAGTACCATAAAGCATCTTGTCCAAACCTTTGGCTTCAGCTGCGATCACAACTTGAAATTTCCAAATATTCCAGTTCGAAGATCCTTTCAGCTTAGTAGCCGAAGCAGTTAGAAGTTGAGCTTCCATTTCACTTGTTGATAATTGTTGGAAATAAACGCAGAATAAATCGCGCCGATGAACACAAACACAGTTGTCCAACGAACGTAACCTAGTCACGAGAATTTCTCAACAATAAACACTTCGACCGACCCGTTCAAAAAAAAAAACTGTTTTCTGGGCCAATAACCTGTTGTAAATGAAACTCGCAGTTGAGTTGCAGTGAAAATAAACGTAGTAGTTTAATTATGAAACGGTATAATGCACGAGCATACAAATTTGAAAAGGTGGCAAATTTACAACAACAATGGAAGTAAGTAACGCCGAAAACAGAGAACGCGCGAGACCCGACAACGCCAACTCCCATGTCCGAACACTTATGCCAAGTTGGCCGTAAATGTCAATTAGTCTTTCCAACAAGGAGACAAAGGACAGCATGGTAAATGAGAGCATTCGTCAAGAACAGTCAGTTATTAAGTCAACAAGTAAAAATAAAACCGACTTCAAAAATATTTGCCTATAAAATAAACTCTGAAAATGAAAAAATAACAACAATTTCCCAACTTCGCAGCAACTCAACCACCAACTACACATTTAAAGGACTAATCTACTACTCGTATTGACCTGACCAGTTCCTGATTTATTGGATCACCTCCCTTAATAATATAAAAATGACTATTTCTCATTTCCCAAATGATTAAAAGACTTTCCTTTCACCTCTGAATTGACTCCAGATTGATCACTTTTTGGAGTCGGCGCCTCCTGGTCTCATTCGATTCAGCGTCCAAAAATCTATAGAAATTGATACCCAATACACATTTTTCTGAAAAACCTTGGAATATACGAATTTTCTCCCCCCCAAAACCCCTCAAAAATACCCGCAAATTTGAGCTAGCAATGTGGTTCAAGAATTGGGCCGTCGTAGGACTGAGATTTATTTTTGGTGAAAATTACAAGAATTTAGCTATCGGAGTAAATCTGCTAACGGTGTACGGCGGACAGACAGAATTTTTTTGGTTTATTCAATAATAAACCATTGTAACCGCCTAAGGAAAAAAATGTTCTAACCCCCCTCAAAATTTGATGGTTTACGTTTCAAGGCATGTAGAATCCGAATGCCCAATAAAATAAATTCTGTCTGTCCGCCGTACACACTTTTCCGGCCAAACTATAATAGCTAAATTCTTGAAATTTTCCCCAAAAATCAATCTCAGTCCTACGACGCCCTAATTACTGAACGACATTGCTAGCTCAATTTTAAGGGGTTTTGAGGGGGAGAAAATTTATAATTTCCAAGGTTTTTCAGAAAAATATGTACTTATTGGGTATCAATTTCTATAGACTTTTGACGCTGAATCGAATAAGACCATCGCAGGGTCGATAGCTTTTTTTTTCGACTCATACTAGAAGTGCTATTAAATCCATTCACAGTACCAGTGGATTTTATTGTATCCGATCGAAAGAATAAGATCACCGATATTATCACCTACATGTGAGTCAAGACTTTTTCTGCTTCTATGCTATTAGAATTAGCCAATGGAAAATTTAAATATCAGGAGGAAGTTGCTTAGGTTGGCATTGAAAAACTCCTGAGTGTTGACCCAGATCGATTGCGAATGAAGACGAGGTGGCCGAGTGGTTAAGGCGTTGGACTGCTAATCCAATGTGCTCTGCACGCGTGGGTTCGAATCCCATCCTCGTCGTTAAAGTTTTGCCCGTTTTTTCATCCGCCACTTCATTGCATTATCTCTATTACCAAATTAAAATACTTCTGCGATGATTTTTTTGCTGAAACATGTTTTTCCAGAACCTCATTATTTGTGTGTTGCCCATTGTTTTACTTTAATTCAATTCCCTGCGTATCGTATTCTAGGTATCGATTTTGTTAAACTCAACATCTTCCAAAATTGAATAGAATTCATAATTATTATGTTTTTTGGATGAAGAGAGAGAACTAACAGGTCACATCTTCTCCTTTGTTCTATTATCCCCTCAAAAACGTGTAGAGGTGTGACAACCTGAAGAAAATGTAATGTGTCGTATCGTCTTGAAGAAAAAAGTCTCTCCACGTAGCAACTTAAATTGGGAACGATCTATCTCAATCGCAATCTACAGTTACATCAAAGTAGACTAATTATTGCTCAGAAGAAAAAGCAAAATTCATTGACTTTAATAGCAGAAGTGCATAATATATATCTGGTAGTTGTAGTTGAAAAAAATGGACGTTTTAACTATCGAAAATATGCCATCCTGTTTCGGAATAGTTCTATTTTATTCAATTGCTACAAAAGCTGCGGGCTATTCGATTAATATTGTTTGTTTTAGTACTGCTGATTTTGAATAATTCATCCTACCTGAGTGTGGAGTCGTTATCTTCCTTTCATAGGTAGTATTCGAAATGTCTTCAATTGCGTTCATAGTATTGGTTTATTATTATAATAAACCATTGTAATCGCCCAAGAAAAAAAATTTTATAACCCCCCCTCAAAATTTGATGTTTTACGTTTCAAGGCATGTAGAATCCGAATATCCAATAAAAAACGCTGCAAATGATTGTACAGTGGTTTATTATTATTTCGCTTCAATATTGATTTAAGAAGACTATCCATTTGTCATTTTAAATATTCCCATCATTTGTGAACATTCCCACCGAAAAACAGATGGTCACTATAGGGGAAAACTCCGTAGCAACTATTGTAATTTTAATAATTTTTATTTTTCTTAATTTTCTAATTAAAAGCTAAATTTTTTGCCTTACCCTACAGCTGGAGAGAGTGTTTGACGACCATTCCAATGAGTATAGAATGATTTTTATAACTCCAAGAACTCTCGAGTTATACCCTCATGTCATATTTCTAAAAATCTTCCAAATTCGGCACAAAAGCTGCGATAACTCGAGAACCATAAAAGCTATCGACCCGGCGATGGTCTCATTCGATTCAGCGTCCAAAAATCTATAGAATTTGATACCACGTACACATTTTTCTGAAAAACCGTGGAAAATATGAATTTTCTCCCCCTCAAAACCCCCCCAAAACACCCTTAAAATTGAGCTAGCAAGTTGGTTCGAAAATTGGGCCGTCGTAGGACCGAGATTGATTTTTGGTGAAAATTTCAAGAATTTTGATTTTATGGTTTGGCCGGAAAAGTGTTGACGGCGTACGGCGTACGGCGGACAGACAGAATTTTTTTTATTGGATATTCGGATTCTACATGCCTTGAAACGTAAAACATCAAATTTTGAGGGGGGGTTATAAAATGTTTTTTCTTGGGCGATTACAATGGTTTATTATTGGTTTATTCAATAATAAACCATTCTGAACACATTTTTCTGAAAAACCTTGGAAAATATGAATTTTCTCCCCCTCAAAACCCCCCAAAAATACCCTTAAAATTGAGCTAGCAAGTTGGTTCAAGAATTGGGCCGTCGTAGGACCGAGATTGATTTTTGGTGAAAATTTCAAATTTTTAGCTCTTACAGTTTGGCCGGAAAACTGCTAACGGCGTACGGCGTACGGCGGACGGACAGAAATTTTTGGTTTATTATTCAAAACGCTGCAAATGATTGTACAATGGTTTATTATTCCTTCGCTTCAAATAAAATTTCAGAAGACTATCCATTTCAGATAGTCATTATTCAGAACATGTGTGAACATTTCAACCGAAAAACAGATTGGTAACTATCGGGGAAAATTCCGTAGCAACTATTGTAATTTTAATCTATTTTATTTTTCTTAATTTCCAAATTAAAAACTAAATTTTTTGCCCTACCGTACAGCTGGAGAGAGTGTTTGACGACCATTCCAATGAGTATAGAACGATTTTTATAGCTCCAAGAACTCTCGAGTTATACCCTCATGTCAAATTTCTGAAAATCTCCCAAATTCGGCACAAAAGCTGTGATAACTCGAGAACCAATGAAGTTATCGACCCGGCGATGGTCTCATTCGATTCAGCGTCCAAAAATCTATATAATTTGATACCACGTACACCTTTTTCTGAAAAACCTTGGAAAATATGAATTTTCTCCCCCTCAAAACCCCCCAAAAATACCCTTAGAATTGAGCTAGCAAGTTGGTTCAAGAATTGGGCCGTCGTAGGACCGAAATTGATTTTTGGTGAAAATTTCAAAAATTTAGCTATTATGGTTTGGCCGGAAAAGTGTTGACGGCGTACGGCGTACGGCGGACAGACAGAATTTTTTTTATTGGATATTCGGATTCTACATGCCTTGAAACGTAAAACATCAAATTTTGAGGGGGGGTTATAAAACTTTTTTTCTTGGGCGATTACAATGGTTTATTATTGAATAAACCAATAATAAACCATTGTAATCGCCCAAGAAAAAACATTTTATAACCCCCCCTCAAAATTTGATGTTTTACGTTTCAAGGCATGTAGAATCCGAATATCCAATAAAAAAAATTCTGTCTGTCCGCCGTACGCCGTACGCCGTACGCCGTCAACACTTTTCCGGCCAAACCATAAAAGCAAAATTCTTGAAATTTTCACCAAAAATCAATCTCGGTCCTACGACGGCCCAATTTTCGAACCAACTTGCTAGCTCAATTTTAAGGGTGTTTTGGGGGGGTTTTGAGGGGGAGAAAATTCATATTTTCCACGGTTTTTCAGAAAAATGTGTACGTGGTATCAAATTCTATAGATTTTTGGACGCTGAATCGAATGAGACCATCGCCGGGTCGATAGCTTTTATGGTTCTCGAGTTATCGCAGCTTTTGTGCCGAATTTGGAAGATTTTTAGAAATATGACATGAGGGTATAACTCGAGAGTTCTTGGAGCTATAAAAATCATTCTATACTCATTGGAATGGTCGTCAAACACTCTCTCCAGCTGTAGGGTAAGGCAAAAAATTTAGCTTTTAATTAGAAAATTAAGAAAAATAAAATTGATTAAAATTACAATAGTTGCTACGAAATATTCCCCGATAGTTACCGATCGGTTTTTCGGTTGAAACGTTTACACATGTTCTGAATGATTACTATCATAAATGGATAGTATTCTGAAATTATTATTGAAGTGAAGGAATAATAAACCACTGTACAATCATTTGCAGCGTTTTTTTATTGGCCTCGCCCGGCAGGTTATGTAGAGCAATGAGTGAGTGTATTACAAACGCTGAAAGTATTATAGAGGTGGCACGAAGAAGGCCTTGTTTTCTATGCTAATACAAATATTCACTCAGTCGAGCAGTCGGATAGTGGAACCATGTCAGTTGGACTGAGCCATCACCGCAGTGTTCCTGGCGGGCTCATCGCGCGAAGTTCTTGTCCGGCCGACTAGGACTATTCGCATTGGAATCGTTTACTGTAAGTTCAGATTAGGTACAAGCGCTAGAGAAATCGCTACAAAAAACTAATATGGTGGAGGTACGGTGTGTGACCTAATAGATGAAAAATCAAGGGTCATCTGCCTGCCATATCGAACATTTTAAGACCTCAAACTTAGATCACACAGTACTTCCATGTTTGAGTCGGTAACATTTAAAACCAATATCAAAATCAAGAAACTCGTTACTCGTCACACATCGTTACAACCAGGCAATTTCCTCTTATTCATCAATATATTGTGGGCTTTGGTTTTTTCTACGAGGTTTAAACCTTGTTAAACTATACAATAAATAAGATATAACGGAATAATTTCTTATGTTCCATGGACGGTGGAATGATTAAAGATAAATCCACCTTCGTTCACGGCAAAACGTTTTAGGAATGTTTTCATTGCTAATCATTTTGGATTGAATTCAACCGTCCATGAAAACACATCATAATAGTTTTGTACTATCATTTCTGCACGTCAATTTAGTTAAGGGAAATCAAGCGTGATTCCCGCATTCCTGAACCTTGAGCGTTCAAATATTTCTCGCTGCCAAAAAGCATTCCAGATGCAAAGAATATCTCTATAACGAAGATGTACGGTATATTATGACCTTAACGATGAAAAAATAAAATAAAATAAAACCGACTTCAAAACCATTTGTCTATAAAAATAACTCAGAAAAAAAATAAAACCGACTTCAAATCTTTGTCTATAAAATACACTCTGAAAAGGAAAAAATAACAAAGATGGCCCAACTTCGCAGCAACTCATTCGCCAACTACACATTTTAAGGACTACTTTACTACTCGTATTGACCTGACCACTTCCGGATTGATTGGATCACCTTCCCTAATAATATAAAAATTACTATTTTTATTTCCCTAATGATTAAAATATTTTCCTTTCACCTCTGAATTGCCTCCAGATTGATCATCTTTTGGAGTTGGCGCCTCTCTGGCAAAATGACTACTCGATGAATTTTTGGCGGAGACAAAGTTTTGGAAGTCGGTTTTATTTTATTTTTTAAAGTTTTTTTATTTTTCTCTTTTTAGTGACTTACAATTATGGACAGCTCTCTTTACCGAATTTTCCCAAGCTTTCATTATTGTGTTCTTGTCACTTACTACTAACCGTCCAAACTCAATTCATAAGTCCGTTGAACGTTGAAGTTCTAAACTATAATGATTATCTAACTATTTTCAATGTTATTATGTTGATTGAGAGTGAGTTTGAACGTTTGGAATAATCCATCCACTGATTTGGGTCTCTTGGTCAACATACCGGATACTTTGATCCCATTGATACACCTTAGAAAACTCAAATAATTGTCTACACCATTGCTGGTTACTAAATTGCACCAATTCACTCTTTCTTTATTTCTCTAACGATAATAGAGTGATGATTTCCTGGAGCTTATCCGCATTCACACTGAATGAGAGAATCCGAACCAAATTTCAGAAATTCGCCAAACGTTTGTGCATTAAAATGAAGTTATTTTGCCTTCAAAACCATGTTATTTATTGAAAATTTAACGCTGAATTCAAATCTTCTAACGAGAATGCTATGACTAACGTAGTTTTTTTTCTACAAGCAAAAATAGTCCAAAAAACGTGATTTTGAAACAAATTTTTTGGAATTATGGCCTAATAAGTATCTACTTTTAGTCCAATCAATACCAAATTTGAATCACGTAAACTAAACTCAAATTTGAACAATTTAAGTTTAAAAACTATGGAAAAACAGTTTTCGTTTGGAAGTTATGAGGTCTCAAACATAGGTCTATAAAAACATCGGTAGCTTCCTTATTATGCCACCTATACTTGATTTTTTACCATTGTTGGAATGCTCTTGCTAAATATCTTCAGGTGCAATCAGTGAGTATAGAAATTAATACTATAATACTATAAAAAGTATACTTCTATACTCACTGGGTGCAATAGTGTTCATATTTTATTCTAGACGTGGTTGGGAACGGTGCTCGAAAAACCTCAAAAAAGTGAACATCGGCATCACGTTTTTTCTTACACTTTCTTCTTTACACGCCATATGAGAACGCCGAACGAAAAATTGGAGCCAGGCCCTTGTAGGCAGATAAATTATGAACAAAATGACACCAGAAACGAAACAATCGAGCCAGTATTCTAGAAGTTATAAGCTTGCAAAGTCAAAACTTCCTTTTTTCGCCAAAATCACGTTTTCCGGCGTTTCTCCGCGTCTGGGGACGTAACTACTGGATGGACTCAATTGAAAAAATTATGGGACCTACCTGGATAGTAACCCTTTCAAACAAAAAAAAGTAACCCGATCGAACGTACAGGAGCTGAACGCCAGCGGACAACACATACCGAAAAAAAACCCGCAAGTCAACTATAGTTACCTCCTCCTTTTTTGAAGTCGGTAAAAAAAAAACCCCGCAAGTCAACTATAGTAACCTCCTCCTTTTTTGAAGTCGGCTAAAAAGAAAAAAACAGAAGTGTCCCAACTTCACAGCAACTCAATCACCAACTAAACATTTTGAAAACTACTTTACTACTCGTGGTGCAAGTAATCGAGGAGAATAGTAATCTAAAATTTCTTCCAAGTTCACCTCCCCTCCGAATTCGACTTTTCGGACGAACACGATAATAGTTCTATTTACCTACTACGTAAACATGGAAGTGAAACAAAAACTCATTCGCCGAATCTTTATTCGCCGTCCCAGCCAGCCCAGCCCACGGCTGTTGACCCAATTGCTCCGCAACGCCCTGAATATGCTCGAATGGGCGAAAGTGCTCGGCCAGCGAATAAAGAATCGGACTATGAGTCGCCTGGTTTTCTCCCCCTCACACCCCATTGACATCAAGAAGTGTGACGACTACAGGAATGAAACAGTTTTCGATCGAAGCTATGAGGTCTCAAACAACGATCCATAAACACATTAATTGTTGAAAAGCTCCTGCGGAAAATTCATTTCCATAAAAGTTACAATCTCTATTTCGAGTATCCAATCCCATTCAATCATAGGTAATTTCCAATTTGTTCGATGAGTCGTTTTTCTCTTCGCTATACCGATTTCAATTTGAATAAAACTGACGAAGAAAGAGAAAAAAGAAATTCAAAAATGAATCCTTTGTTATCCGTTCAAATCCTCACCCTCAGAACAGTTTTGCCGTGAACCAGTTCCCCAATGCTCTACCATTGTCTTTTATGTTTTTGATGCATTTTTTTAGCGTCTGCGAAGGCAGAAAAAAAACAGTCCAAGAATCTCCTAGGGGGAGATTTTCCCATGAACATATATTAGCCAATTAGAAAAAGGGGTGCCGACCCCTCAGGTCGCTCCAGATAGGATACCAACATTATTCTAACAGCTACAACCATAGGAAATATAGCTCCTTACTGAACATCCCATTCATTTCCGTGTCTGCGTTTATGTTTTGGCTTCCATCGAGCCCTTGATGAGTTGAAGTCAAGTCTCAAACATAGAGTCTGATACTGTAGCCAATATTCTAGGTGTATCGCTGTCGAAATGTTCTTAAATATCGCTGTCGAAAGCCCGGTGAACTGGGTCGGAGACGCAATCAATTGAGCCTACTCGTATTCCAAAACGAGGGGTGTCATTGAAATCGCCAATGTCAAGAATAGGCTTTAGGAATTGCGATAGAAGATTAGCAATTCGTATTAGACGTGAACAGGAGTTCATGAGAAACAAGTAAGAAGCATTTAGGGCTAAAGGCCTAACTCGACCACAGTGGAAATTCAAAAGAATATGGATGATATATATGTAGCCATGATATATAAGATAGGTTCAGGGGTATTGGCCGGTGTTATATTGAAACCTTTGTCCGAGCGCATTATTATATTATATTTATATTCTTTTGAAGGTAGCACAAAATAAACCAAAAAACCACACAACATATTGTTAGAAAACGGTACCTAATCGGAGAATAAATTATCAATCTGGTTACTGAATTACATCGGCATTTTAAACGAGAATGATATTTAATTGGTAATGAATATCTCATTCAAGGACCTATAGAAACCGAATATTGTTTACGTAGCCGTGAGTACGTCCGGAGGAGTGTAAATATTCTGCCCAAAAATAAAGGATCCAACGAAAGTGATGTCTAGTTCCTTCCTTCTCAAACACAGAAGGAATTAAACACCGCAGAAAAATTGGTGTGTTCAGATTGCACAAAGCTTCTTTGTTTGGAGTAGTAGATGATACTTACCCAATTTTGAAAAAAGCGATTTCGTTTTTGGAATATTTATGGTTGTAGAAAACAAACATCACATGCCATAGCATTTTTGTTAAAAGCATGATTTCTGCATTACATTTTCAATGAAAAGCGTGGTTTTGAAGGCCGAATAATTTCATTCTCATGCACTAAAGTTTGATGAATTTCTAAAATCAGTGCGATTGCGGACAGGCTTCAGAGAAATCATGGCGTACGCCGTGCGCCGTCAACACTTTTCCGTCTAAACCATAATAGCTAAATTCTTGAAATTTTCACCAAAAATCAATCTCGGTCCTACGACGGCCCAACTCTTGACCCAACTTGCTAGCTCAATTTTAAGGGTATTTTTGGGGGGTTTTGAGGGTTAGAAAATTCATATTTTCCAAGGTTTTTCAGAAAACTGTGTACGTGGTATCAAAGTATATAGATTTTTGGACGCTGAATCGAATGAGACCATCGCGGGGTCGATAGCTTTAGCTTCATTGGTTCTCGAGTTATCATAGCTTATGTGTAGAATTTGGGAGATTTTCTGAAATTTGACATGAGGGTATAACTCGAGAGTTCTTGGAGCTATAAAAATCGTTCTATACTCATTGGAATGGTCGTCATACACTCTCTCCAGCTGTACCGTTAGGCAAAAAATTTAGTTTTAAATTAGGAAATTAAGAAAAATAAAATTGAACCAAATTACAATAGTTGCTACGGAGTTTTCCCCTATAGTTACGATCTGTTTTTCGGTGGAATTGTTCCGAAATGTTCGAAATAATTACTATCACAAATGGATAGTCTTTCTAAATCAATATTGAAGCGAAGGAATAATAAACCGCTGTACAATCATTTGCAGCGTTTTTTACTTGTGTGATATACAGTTGCGGTCGGGCTGTGCTGTATTGAATATCATAATTTATGATCTCTGACAACCGGATGGATACATATTGAGATGATGCTTACAAATAAATAAATTTGGGTTTAGAATTTCTAAGTAGATGAGCCAAACAAGGCTGGGTCTATACTGTTGCTTTTTAAAACAGAGGACACAATGATAGAGTGAGTTACAGGAGAGTAACTTGATTACTTTTACCATCCAGTGTTTTCGTCTCTATAACATTTTTGAATTGGGGAATAACTGTAACAATCTGCATTGGAAGTAAACGTAAATATTCGTTGATAGATATGAAATTGGTTTTAAGAGAAGTCGTAGTGATGTTAAAATTGAACTGGTTAAAAAAATAAACTCTTTAATAAATAAAATCGACTTCAAGATGACTTGCCTATAATAAAAACTCTGAAAAGTAAAAAATAACAAAAATGTCCCAATTTCACAGCAACTCATACTAACATTTTAAAGATTACTTTACTACTGGCGCGAGGGCCAGATTGAAAAAACCAGTGGTGTGCATAGATCACACAGTACTTCCATGTTTGAGTCGGTAACAGTTATAACCATGGTATAGTATGGTATGCGTCTTTCACTCGCCATTACAATGCCAAATACCCCCTCTAGCGTCAAATATATTGATTTTTGCAGCCTGTAAAAAGCTCAACAGCGATAAACGGCGTAAGGCGGAAGTACGGTGTGTGATCAAAACAAGGATTTTGAACATGGTTGAAGTTGGTCATATTTAAAGCAAAGAGACGCGAAAGTTACAAAAGCGCTAGAATAAAATAACTGAAAATGCGTTTTACGAGGAAGTAATGCAGCTGCATGTGACCCCGATAATAAAAATCAAGCAATATTCAACTGTCGTGAAGAAAAATTTAAAGTCTAAAGTATATTCACTCTTGCAGCCTACGAAAATCTCTAAAGCAAAAAAAAACGGCATACTGTGTGTTATCCCAACTATACAAAACAAGTTTTGTGAACTTGGTCAAAGTTGGTCGTATGTAGAGCAAAAAGACCCAAAAATACTATAAGGCTTGAATAAAATAACTGAAAATGCGTTTTATGAGGAAGTACTGCATGTGACCCGGAAATTAAAACTCAAGCAATATGGAGCTTTCATGTACAAAAATGTAAAGTCTCCCAGCCTTCATAACGAATATATATATATATATATTCACTCTTCCGGTCTATAAAAATCTCTTAAGCATAAAAAAAACTTTAAAAAAAATAATAAAACCGACTTCGAAAAGTTTGTCTATAAAATACACTCTGAAAAGAAAAAAAAAATTCTTACTAATTCGGAATCTATAGGCTTCTCCAATACAATATAAGAGAGGCGCCGACTCCAAAAGATGATAAATCTGGAGGCAATTCAGAGGTGAAAGGAAAATCTTTTAATCATTTGGGAAATGAGAAATAGTAATTTTTAAAAAATATTATTAGGGGAGGTGATCCAATCAATCAGGAAGTGGTCAGGTCAATACGAGTAGTAAACTAGTCCTTAAAATGTGTAGTTGGCGAATGAGTTGCTGCGAAGTTGGGACATTTTTGTTATTTTTTTCTTTTCAGAGTGTATTTTATAGACAAACTTTTTGAAGTCGGGTTTATTATTTTTTTCTAAGTTTTTTTTTTATTTTTCTCTTTTTTGTGACTTACAATTATGGACAGCTCTCTTTACAGAATTTTCCCAAGCTTTCATTATTGTGTTCTTGTCACTTACTACTAACCGTCCAAACTCAATTCATAAGTCCGTTGAACGTTGAAGTTCTAAAGTATAATGATTACCTAACTATTTTCAATGTTATTATGTTGATTGAGAGAGAGTTTGAACGTTTGGAATAATCCATCCACTGATTTGGGTCTCTTGGTCAACATACCGGATACTTTGATCCCATTGATACACCTTACAAAACTCAAATAATTGTCTACAAGATTACTAGTTACTAAATTGCACCAATTCACTCGTTCTTTATTTCTCTAACGATAATAGAGTGATGATTTCCTGAAGCGTATCCGCATTCACACTGAATGAGAGAATCCGAACCAAATTTCAGAAATTCGCCAAACGTTTGTGCATTAAAATGAAGTTACTTGGCCTTCAAAACCATGTTATTTATTGAAAATTTAACGCTGAATTCAAATCTTCTAACGAGAATGCTATGACTAACGTAGTTTTTTTTCTACAAGCATAAATAGACTAAACTAGACTCAAATTTGAACAATTTAAGTTTAAAAACAATGGAAAAACGGTTTTCGTTTGGATGTTATGAGGTCTCAAACAAAGGTCCATTAAAACACCGATTGCTCCCTTATTATGCCACCTAAACTTGATTTTTTACCATCGTTAGAAAGCTCTAGCTAAGTGCTTTCAAGTGCGAAAGTGTTCATATTTTATTCTAGACGTGGTTGGGAACCGTGCTCGAAAAACCTCAAAAAAGTGAAAATCGGCATCACGTTTTTTGTTACACTTTCTTCTCTACACGCTATATTAGAATGCCGAACGAAAAATTGAAGCTAGGCCCTTGTAGGCAGAGAAATTATGAACAAAATGACACCAGAAACAAAACAATCGAGCAAGTATTCTAGAAGTTATAAGCTTGCAAAGTCAAAACTTCCTTTTTTCGCGAAAATCACGTTTTCCGGCGTTTCTCCGCGTCTGGAGACGTAACTACTGGGTGGACTCAATTGAAAAAATTATGGGACCTACCTGGATCAAACAAAAAACAAACAAAAAACAAAACAAACAAAAAAAAAGTAACCCGATCGGACGTACAGGAGCTAAACGCCGGTGGACAACACATACCGAAAAAAAAAGGAAAAAAAAATCCCGCAAGACAACCATAATAACCTCCTCCTTGTTTGAAGTCGGTTAAAAAGAACGGCATGCGGCGGAAGTACTGTGTGTTAGCCAAACTATACAAAACAAGTTCTGTGAACGTGGTCAGAGTTGGTCAAATATATAGCAAATAGCCCCAAAAAGTCCAGTAACTGAAAATGCGTGTTGCGAGGAAGTACTGCAGGTGACCCCAATAATAAAAATCAAGCAATATTAGGCTGTCATATAGAAAATTCAAAGTGTAATGTATATTCACTCTTGCAGTCTTTTAAATCTCAAAAGTTAAAAAAAGGCATAATGCGGAAGTACTGTGTGTTATCCAAACTATGCAAAACAAGTTCTGTGAACGAGGTCAAAGTTAGTCACATTTAAAGCAAAGAAACCCAAAAAATACAAATTAAACAACTGAAAATGCGTTTTACGAGGAGGTACTGCATGTGACCCCAATAATAAAAATCAAGCGATATTTAACTGTCATATAGAAAAATTTTAAGTCCTCCAGCGTTCAAATACATTCATTTTTGTGGTCTATAAAAATCAAAATGTAGCAAATGTGCAAATAACGCGGAAGTACTGCATGTGACCCATTTGATAAAAATCAGGCATCATTCAATCGCCGACCCCATCATTTTAAGACCTTGAACGTTCAAATACATTGAGTTTTGCGGCCTGTAAAAATCAAAATACAAAACATGCACTAGTGAAATCGTGAAAAACGCTCATAACGTGGAGGCATTGTATGTGACCCACTATACAAAAAATCTAGTGTTTTCTGCTTGCCATAACCGACATTTCAAGCCCTCAAACGTAGAAAAATATTGACTCTAATAGCCTGTAAAAATCGAAACAGAAAAAACTTTGAACGCATATATCTCGGAAGTACTGTGTGTAATTCAAAATCCGGAAAAATCTAATTTTGCACAATCACTGGGAAATCATTCCCTTAAAATTTCATGTGGTTTCATCCATTTTTCAGGGAGATATGGCGATTTATGTCAGTTTGTGACCACAGACACACAGACACACAGACGAACAGACACTTGTTCAGAAAGTGTTTCTGAGTATACTACTATGAAAATTTCTTCCATCAGGACCTCATTCCGAATTTGACTTTTCAGACGATCTCAATACTTCCATTTACTACGTAAACATGGAAGTAAAAATGCAAAACCGTTGCATTTTTCAACGCTGGATTGCATGCGACTATATTGGGGTTGGTATCTTCGATTGTTCTCGAGTTATTGCAATTGAATGGACTTTTGGAGTTTTGGAAAAATTCATACGCGCGGTATAAAAATATCATCTATAATTTATTGTTATAATATTCTTCATCCAGTGCCACTCATTTTCAACTCTGAAGAATTTCCCTTAGAGATAAATTCACTTAACCTATGATGATGAGCATTTCTGTACACTCCTTAAAAAAAAAAAGAAAAAAAACGACTAGGACTGGGAAACATGGGATTTCGAAACCCCCCCCCCTCTATGACAGATTGAATCATGACAGGTAAGGTATAAAGATTTTCTTGTGCGAATGTGTGTCCATTTTGTGGCGGCTGATAGTTTTTTCAAGTACAATTTCATATTAAGTTGCCTCACTAAATGGTCACCGTTTTCGAATTGCTACTGGGCCGTTACGACCGTTACGATTCCTTGGTATTACAGCGAACTAGTAAGACGATCAAGTCTATCTTCCCCTCTTTTAGCCTAGCGCACACTGGAACTATTAAGGAAAAATAAAAACCCAACGGTGAATGACCCAGATTGAAAAGAAGCTTCAACGAAACCCCTCGACTGAAACGAAGGGATTTTGTTGAAGAAGGGAACAAACCGATAGACGACCTTGCAAGGTCGGTACTAGTTTCTGAACGTGATATGCAAATCGGTTCATCTCATAACCGGTGTACTACGACAAAATGATTTTGGTTAGCCATAGATGTTGTACGCTAGAAATGCACACTTGCAAGGTTTTCGTCGCCCAAAAGGTGGCTTTCTTCCATGGTGGTCCTCGCCAACCGTTGCGTTGTGACCAGTCCACCTGCTGGAAAAAATTGACGCTTTTTATTCGAGAAAAGTTTACTGCACTAAGCAGTGTCAGTTAAACTAACAGGTAAGTATAGTTAGGTTATACACCCTGTGTTGCGAGTAAAAATTGATGAGCTGCCATTGAAATGACATGAATGAATGTTTGTGTGCATCGATTCATAATGAATCGATATGATAGATATTCGTACGTTGTCAAAGTGATTTTCATTATTATCTAGTACCACGGAGTTCAAAAACAGCGATGACGTTTTTCAAAATTTATACCGGGCTCATATTATTGTAGACTTTCTTAACTATTGCGACCTAAGGTTCAGCCTAGAGGTTATAACCACAACATCACCCTAAGATTCCTTAACGGGCGAAAGTGCTCCTTCAGCCAATAAAAATGGGGAGAATCAGCTGTCTGGTTTTCTCCCCCTTATTACCAAGATATATTAAGATTTAGTAAATAATAAGATGATAAAGATTTAATAAAATGATAGATAAATTGAATACAAACCGAGTAACGGGAAGCTTAGCTACATTCACTTGGAGGTCATCATGAGGACGTTAGTAATTTATGTTAGCTATGATTCTAAACGTACAGCCAGAAAACACATTCCCTGTGAGCTTTGCTATGGAATATTTTACTTCTGAACCGTACTCGTTGGATTCGATATTAACGAAATTGCTTTCTAAAATCAAGATGACTCCAGTTATTTCCTCCTATATCTAGTCACGCATAGACTGCACTGACGTATACTTGTCACCAATTAGGTCACTAATTCGGCTAAGGCGATTCAAAAACGAGGGAGAAATTCCCTTCTTCCCGTAATACTGAAGGGAGCAGCCCCAAGCTCTTGTCAGTCCTTAAGGAACCGGGTGTACCTAAAGCAACCCTCGAAGAAACGCCGAAAAGAGAGCTAATAAATAATAGTAGCGAAGACGGCAAGGGCTTCATCCTATCGGTGGGATTTCAATGAACAATGGGCAGATTGTGAAGGAATTCCTACCCTTCGTTGCGTTAGTCGGAAGCTGAAAATCGGAAGAAGACCGTTGAATCCGATCTGATATCTAGCTGATTTAGCGACCGTTGATAACTTTCTTTTGTTGAAGTAAAAATATCGACGAGTTGTTAATTGGTTTATTATCAATAATAAACCATTGTAATCGCCCAAGAAAAAAAATTTCTAACCCCCCCTCAAAATTTGATGTTTTACGTTTCAAGGCATGTAGAATCCGAATATTCGATAAAACCAGTGGTGTGCATAGATCACACAGTACTTCCATGTTTGAGTCGGTAACTGGTATAACCAATTATAAAATCGAGAAAATCGTACGAAGGCCGAAACGTGACTCTAGCGGCAAAGATCAGGCGTCATTCACTCGCCATTACAAATATTAATACCTCTAGCGTCAAACGTATTGATTTTTGCACCCCGTAAAAAGCTCAACAGCGATAAACGGCGTAGGGCGGAAGTACGGTATGTGATCAAAACAAAACAAAACATCGTACTGGGTTGGTGAGGGGGAGAAGAACTAGGCGACATGTTCTCCGATTTTTTATTTACTGGCCGAGTACTTTCGCCCCTTCGGGCATCCTCAGGGCGATGTGGAACCATAGGTTACCACAGGCTGTGGTAACCTATGGTTCCACATCGCCCTGAGGATGCCCGAAGGGGCGAAAGTACTCGGCCAGTAAATAAAAAATCGGAGAACATGTCGCCTAGTTCTTCTCCCCCTCACCAACCCAGTACGATGAGACATGCGACGACTCAACCAAGAAAAACAAAACATGATCGTTGTTGGTCACATTTAAAGCAGAGACCTGAAAGTTACAAGAGCGCTAGAATGAAATAACTGAATCGCGTTTAACGAGGAAGTACTGCACGTGACCCCGATAATAAAAATCAAGCAACATTCATCTGTCATAAAGAAAAATTTTAAGTGTAAAGTATATTCACTCTTGTGGTCTATAAAAATCTCTAATGCAAAAAAACGGCATAAGGCGGAAGTACTGTGTGTTATCCAAACTATACAAAACAAGTTCTGTGAACGTGGTCAGAGTTGGTCGAATATATAGCAAAGAGCCCCAAAAAGTACAGTAACTGAAAATGCGTTTTGCGAGGAAGTACTGCAGGAAAAATCTAATTTTGCACAATCACTGGGAAATCATTCCCTTAAAATTTCATGTGGTTTCATCCATTTTTCAGGGAGATATGGCGATTTATGTCAGTTTGTGACCACAGACACACAGACACACAGACACTTGTTCAGAAAGTGTTTCTGAGTATACTGCTATGAAAATTTCTTCTATCAGGACCTCGGTTAAGAATTCGACTTTTCAGACGATCACAATACTTCCATTTACTACGTAAACATGGAAGTAAAAACGCTTCAAATGATTGTACAGTGGTTTATTATTCCTTCGCTTCAAATATAATTTCAGAATACTATCCATTTATGATAGTAATCATTCAGAACATGTGTAAACGTTTCAACCGAAAAACCGATCGGTAACTACGGGGAATATTTCGTAGCAACTATTGTAATTTTAATCAATTTTATTTTTCTTAATTTTCTAATTAAAAGCTAAATTTTTTGCCTTACCCTACAGCTGGAGAGAGTGTTTGACGACCATTCCAATGAGTATAGAATGATTTTTATAGCTCCAAGAACTCTCGAGTTATACCCTCATGTCATATTTCTAAAAATCTTCCAAATTCGGCACAAAAGCTGCGATAACTCGAGAACCATAAAAGCTATCGACCCGGCGATGGTCTCATTCGATTCAGCGTCCAAAAATCTATATAATTTGATACCACGTACATATTTTTCTGAAAAACCGTGGAAAATATGAATTTTCTCCCCCTCAAAACCCCCCAAAAATACCCTTAGAATTGAGCTAGTAAGTTGGTTCAAGAATTGGGCCGTCGTAGGACCGAGATTGATTTTTGGTGAAAATTTCAAGAATTTAGCTATTGTGGTTTGGCCGGAAAAGTGTTGACGGCGTACGGCGGACAGACAGAATTTTTTTTATTGGATATTCGGATTCTACATGCCTTGAAACGTAAAACATCAAATTTTGAGGGGTGGTTATAAAAATTCATATTTTCCAACGTTTTTCAGAAAAATGTGTACATGGTATCAAATTCTATAGATTTTTGGACGCTGAATCGCATGAGACCATTGCCGGGTCGATAGCTTTATTTGTTCTTGAGTTATCGCAGCTTTTGTGCCGAATTTGGGAGATTTTCAGAAATTTGACATGAGGGTATAACTCGCGAGTTCTTGGAGCTATAAAAATCGTTCTATACTCATTGGAATGGTCGTCAATCACTCTCTCCAGCTGTATCGTTAGGCAATAAGTTTAGCTTTTAATTAGGAAATTAAGAAAAATAAAAATGATTAAAATTACAATAGTTGCTACGGAATTTTCCCGATAGTTACCAATCTGTTTTTCGGTGGGATTGTTCAGAAATGTTCGAAATAATTACTATCACAAATGGATAGTTTTCCTAAATCATTGTTGAAGCGAAGGAATAATAAACCACTGTACAATAATTTGTAGCGTTTTTAGACCGTATCTCTAAAAAAATTGTTTCGAAATCATAGTTTTTGGAATATGGAAGGTCCATAGGCAACCCGAAATGGTTTTTAGGAAAATGCTTAGTCATCGTCAAATTGGGTTACAAATCGGCTCGCATAAATGCTGACTTGCTCAGCTTAGGTATCATGAAAACTCATAATATTTATATTCTTACTATTTCGGATTCTATGTTTTTGTTATTTTTTCCTTTTCAGAGTTCATTTTATTGGCAAATAATTTTGAAGCTCGTTTTATTTTTCTCCAAAAAGGTTTTGCTTTTTACTTCCATTTTTACGTAGTAAATGGAAGTATTATGATCTTCTGAAAAGTCGAACTCTGAACGGAGGTGAATTGGGAAGAAATTTTCACAAAACTATATTCAGAAACACTTTCTGAACCGTGTGTCTGTGGTCGAAAATGACATAAATCGCCATATCTCCCTGAGAAACAAATGAAACTCGCTGAAATTTCCAGAAAATGTTCTCCCAGTCATTGTGCAAAATGAGCCATTTTGATTATTACTGGGTGTAAGAGTATATATTTGAGACATATAGGAGATATATTATAATATATTACGTTTGAGGTCTTTAAATGTTCGTTATTGCAAGCAGATGGCGCTTGATTATCTAACTACAAAAGGAGGAGGTTACTATGAACCGAATTGATCTTGAGAGAGAGCAAGTTCGTTTTGTCTAAAGTTTTTCAGAAAAAGGTGTCTGGTGTCCATTTCTATAGATTTTCGGACGCAAAATCGAAAGAGACCATCGCGGGGTCGATAGCTTAATTGGTTCTCGAGTTATCGAAGCTTTCGGGTAAAATTTGGAAGATTTTCACAAATATGGTATGAAGGTATAACTAAAGAATTTTCGGAGCCACACTCTCTTTGCCTGTACTTTTAGGTGAATAATTTAACTTTTAATTTTGAAATTAAGGAAAATAAAAGTTATTAAAATTACGTTGGTTGCTAAGAGTTTCCCTTGTAGTTACCAATCTGTTTTTCGATGGGACCGTTCACAAATGTTCGGAATAATTACTATTACATATTATGCAAGATCTTTTTACATCATTATTGAAGCAAAGGAATAATAAATTTAATGTACAATCATTCGCAGCATTTCATAACTGGTTATACCTTTTTCTTATTCAAAATTTCAATTCCGTTTCGATCAAGCACCTTCGAACTCGTTGGCCCTCCGTTTCATGTCATCAGAAGTTGTCAGGGTTTTGTCACTTGGACAGCTCTTGACTGTTTCCCCGATCTTTCCCTCTTCCGAAAAACGGTTCCGCGCAAGAAAATGCCGCCTGTTTTAGTCTCCCCTTTTGAGGGTCTCCCGAATGGGCATTTTTCCTTCCAAGTTTTCCTCCGTCTTTGAATTCCCCCAGCGGCAGATCGACACTTCTTCTCGGGGACCTAGTTGCACATCGGTGTCTTATACAATGCCTCCTTAATAAGCGATACGTTCCTTCAGTCCCTTTCCTTCAGCCCCGCGGTCGCTATGAAAGCGAGAGAGCAACAGTCGGTTCTCCTACTATGAAATCCGTTGCATCGTGAGGACCCCCTTCATACATCGGTACACACCTATTGATATGTTTCCCTCGGAAGATGACTACCACGTCTCCGTTAATACTACTACTACTACGTCAAGTTTCCCCAGCATCTGATGCCCCCTTGCCATGTACAGCCGAAGGGTGGAGGGTACGTCGCTACACCCAAGTCTTAGATTTTGGCGCGTGCCCTTCGATCCTAACGCTGCCAGCTGCTGGCCGTCTATTCCGCGAGACAGCTGAGCACGTCTTTTCAGAAGGAAATATTACCACCGAACTTGAAGAGAAGAAGGGGTCCTTTAAACTGAAGGTTTATTCGCTACCTCCACAACCTCCGCCTCTCCATCGTGTAACGGGTCTCCAATTCACCTGTTTCGCCAGAAACCTTTGCCGTCACAATGGGACGTAGACTGGGGTCCTTCGCCTATCCCCTCATCATCCTTAGACATGGAAATAGGCCTGAGTTTTCCCTTTTACAACGGCGTATCCGCCAAACACTAGTCGTACAATACGCCTTTCACGAATGTGCATAAACTGTGCACAATTATAATCAATGGCATTAGCAAGTTAAATGGCTACTGTCCTAAAACACCCGTGAAAATAATAACTTTAGTACATAATAAACCATTGTAACCGCATCCAAAAAAATGCTAAACCCCCTCAAAAAATATGATGGTATGCGTTTCAAGGACGGTAGAATCCAAATATCCAATAAAAAAGTCTACTCATCCGCCCTTCGCCACCCACACTCTGCTAAGGATACGATAGTATATTAGATAGGTACCTACATCTTTGGAAGTGTGTATAAAAATCGTTCTTTGCTCGTAAGGATGCTTGTCATACGCCCCCTTAAGCTGTACCGTTAGGTATTTAATTTGACTTTAAATTAGTTAATTAAAATAACAAATTAAATATAATTTTATTCGAATTACGATTTTTACGAAGGAGAGCCCGTTTAGCAACCTATATGTTATCATTTGGCAACGCTCACGAATATACTACTAAATACTAAACCACTTTACTGTACTTTGCAGCGTTGTTGTACTGCTTTTTCTACTTTTCAATTTACTGACCAAAAAAATAGTCTAATTTGCACAGCTTTTCTTTCATTCAATAAAGCATTTGGGGGAAAAGCCGCCAATTTCGGTTTCAGTTTAATTTGAACTGGGTGAAAAACGGAGCTCAATCATCATATATATATTATAATTATTGTATTACAATCAATAAAATTTCATGAATGAGTACTTGACAAGCACAAGTTTTTGACTCCAATTGAGTTCATTGTTATGTCCTCCCCTCAACCGTTACTATTATAATAGACTTTATGTATGTGGCATGGATATAATATATTACTCGATTCGAAAATAGTATCTTTCATGCCTGTTCACATTAACGTGGAATTACTGTGAGCTGTAGACGAGCCGATTGTTCCGAAAGCTCGAAAATTTATTTTGAACCGCAAATTGATTTTGCGTCGAGTCGACTCCTCACACCCGAATAAAACGTCATCATCCGTAGCTACGAATAGTTCCGATTCGAACGTATATTTATGTCGTCGCTGTTCTAGTTGATGTTTTCGATTTCGCAGCTTTTCGATTTCGCAGCACAGCGACTCTGCAATTGAAACAAAAACGCAGGTATCCGGTTAAATAACGCGAAACTGCATAATATGTGAGACTAACAATATTAGCTAAGTTTCTCGAACAAGCAAGGGCTCCACAAAGGGAAACAGGCGTCATTCACACGTGATTACTTCAAAACCTCCACTATAGGGCACACTAATTTGCTGGGCTGGTGGAGTTTCAAATTAGTTTCATTATTTTGTATTAATTTTATTATTCTTGATGAAAGCGTCGGTGATGATAAATAGGTACATGATTCCGCGTCGTTATCAAACCTTCCTAGACATTGAGCGTTCAAATAATAATGTTTATTTTTGTGGTCCTTAAATATTCTAAAATTCGAACAATATGTGGATAACTCGGAAGTACGTTATGTGATCCTGACGTAAAAAAACAATCGTCATTCACCCGCCTTCCCAAACTTTCCAAGGCCTTGAGCACTTAGTGATAAGCACCCGTGAGATAGTGAAAAAGCTCATAACATGGAGGTACGGTGTGAGCCGATAGATCAAGGTCATAACAAACATTTTGAGACCTCAAACGTTAAAAAATAATTACTCCTACAGCCCATAAAAATCAATGCAAAAAACTGAAAGGTTATATAGTGCAGAAAGGGGTTTTTCTGAGTATAATGCTATGAAAGTTTCTTCTGAATTCACCTTCTTACCGAATTTGACTTATCGGAAGATCACAATACTTCCATTTATTACGTAAGTAAAAAATTTCTGCCCCACCTCGAAATTTGATGTTTTACGTTTCAAGGCATGTAGAATCCGAATACCCGCTAGAAAAAATCTTTCCGTCCGCCGTACGCCATCAACACTTTTCTGAGAAAACTGAATTGAAATTCTCTTGTCTGTCGCATTTTCAACGTAATTGCTGTGGTGAGGGGGAGATAAAGTAGGCAACTCTTTCTCTATTCTTTCCTACACGACCTTCATAGGTCGTAGGTGCTTGATCGACCAATGTAGCCCTGAAGATGCCCGAATGGGCGAAAGATCTCGGTCAATAGTCGCCAATGATCGGTCAGGTCGCCATGTTTTCAAACATAAGTGTTTTGATATCAATGTCTATAGATTTTTTAACGCTGAATCGAATAGTTTATAGCATCAAAAGTTAACAAGTTATCGCAGACTTTGTGTTGAATTTTCGAGATTTTGAGGAAGTTAAGCTGATGATGGAGCTCGAGACTTGTTGAAGCTATTAAAGCCGTTCTATTTTCGTTGGGATGCTCGACAAACGCTCTCTTCAGCTCGTCACAATCACAGGTTATCAGATTAATTGGATTTTAAATGAAGTAATTAAGAAGAACAAAAATACTTGAAATTAGGTTTTTGCCATAGAATTCGCCTTTATAGTTATCAATATATTGTTAAAAGGAAACGTCCCCAAGAGTCGGGTTACTAGAACAAGTGGATGGTCCTTAACCATGCGATTGGAACAAAGCTAGGTATGGTCGTTTGCAGCGTTTTACTAAAAGCGAGAGCAACACGTAGATGCTGCAGAACTATAATCATGTATTGCCGATTTATTTCCTCCATGATGCTTAGCTGTTTAAGAATTATGTATATATTCAATTAATGACATTAATTTGGTAATTAATTTATCAAAATCATAATTTTCATTGATATACTGTTCGCAGTGTTACCATTCCACTAAATATTAATTTGAATATGAACAGTGTTGAAGGGAGTAACACCGGGAAGAGGCGGGTACATCAGATTTGATGGACCAACGAGGGTGGCCGCCGATCGAAACCTCCCTTATCAGTTTTTCTTGTGATAACAACTGCCACTAGGCACTAGCTAGAACGCGACCGTTAGGCGTTAGCTAGACGATCCATTCTAGGAAAATCAATAGTGTCTCTTCTGGCTGCCCTCCACGTTACTGTTATGGTTCTACAACGCTGACGAATATTTTCGTTTCGTGCAATAAGCGATTGGATTTAAATTGTTTCAGTTGAGGGAAAATTCCTATTCCAGTCTCCATAATCTGTATGAATTCAATTTACTAAAACCGCCACCAGCTTTGGGTGGATTTAGCTCCCTGTCTAGGAAGTAAGGTGTGTGAGCCTACTGGAACAAGACAATTTTTTTCTTGGTTGAGTCGTCGCATCTCTCATCGTACTGGGTTGGTGAGGGGGAGAAGAACCAGGCGACATGTTCTCAGGGCGATGTGGAACCTTGGCTGTGGTAACCTATGGTTCCACATCGCC
This sequence comes from Tupiocoris notatus, assembly GCA_037159825.1. Classification (NCBI taxonomy): domain Eukaryota; kingdom Metazoa; phylum Arthropoda; class Insecta; order Hemiptera; family Miridae; genus Tupiocoris; species Tupiocoris notatus. The sequence continues at coordinate 728,199 of JASJUZ010000306.1, read as the reverse complement.
CTGAGGATGCCCGAAGGGGCGAAAGTACTCGGCCAGTAAATAAAAAATCGGAGAACATGTCGCCTGGTTCTTCTCCCCCTCACCAACCCAGTACGAAGACAATTTTTGAGTGATGGAATCATTTTTATGGCGAAGTACCCAAAAATAAAAGATGCACAATAAAACAATGGAGTCTGCGAATCATATGGAAGTGAGGCTAACAATAAATAATATCAACTGTATCTGTGGACTCTATGGCTCCACGTCGCTCTGAGAACGCCTGGCCTGAGGAAAGTAGTCGGCCAGCGAATAAATAATCAGAGAATGAGTCGTCTGGTTTTTCTCCCCTCACACCTCCTGGAAATAAATATCAAGCTTCATTCACTCATTTTCAATTCACTCAGTGTAATATATATTACGTAAAACGTAGTAATATACTGATGAATTATTTATGTGTTGTATTTCTCTAAAACTCGAAAATCCGCCACAAAAAACGGTGTCACCTCATCATCAAATTATATAATCGACCCCTTTTAGCTCTGATTCGATTCAGGTGAAGAAAATGAAGTCCGAGTTTAGTCGCTTTACCACAGTGCTTGAATGGGGAAGACGCCTATTGGTTTATTATTCAATAATAAACCATTGTAATCGCCCAAGAAAAAAAAATTTCTAACCCCCCCTCAAAATTTGATGTTTTACGTTTCAAGGCATGTAAAATCCGAATATCCAATAAAAAAAATTCTGTCTGTCCGCCGTACGCCGTACGCCGTACGCCGTACGCCGTACGCCGTACGCCGTACGCCGTACGCCGTACGCCGTTAGCAGTTTTCCGGCCAAACTATAATAGCTAAATTCTTGAAATTTTCACCAAAAATCAATCTCGGTCCTACGACGGCACAGTTCTTGAACCAACTTGCTAGCTCAATTTTAAGGGTTTTTTTGGGGGGTTTTGAGGGGGAGAAAATTCATATTTTCCAGGGTGTTTCAGAAAAATGTGTACGTGGTATCAATTTATATAGATTTTTGGACGCTGAATCGAATGAGACCATCGCCAGGTCGATAGCTTTATTGGTTCTCGAGTTATCGCAGCTTTTGTGCCGAATTCGGGAGATTTTCAGAAATTTGGCATTAGGGTATAACTCGAGAGTTCTTGGAGCTCTAAAAATCGTTCTATACTCATTGGAATGGTCGTCAAACACTCTCTCCAGCTGTATCGTTAGGCAATAAGTTTAGCTTTTAATTAGGAAATTAAGAAAAATAAAAATGATTAAAATTACAATAGTTGCTACGGAGTTTTCTCTTATAGTTACCATCTGTTTTCCGGTGGGAACGTTCACAAATGTTCGGAATATTCAAAATCACAAATGGATAGTCTTTTTAAATCAATATTGAAGCGAAATAATAATAAACCACTGTACAATCATTTGCAGCGTTTTTTATTTTCGTTCCGATTCAAAATACTTGTGTGCACGGAGTGCGGCAGGTATAGTTCCCGCAGGTTCTGGCAGGTTCGCAGCTAGTAAAACGGAAGCGAAGAGTAGTGTCCTTTAAAAAGATCTTGCCTGCTGATGTGTCTCTGGTGGAGAACACCTGGTAGCGTCCCCGGTCGACATCTGAGCTTGGAAAAGATGTGCTATGGTAATAACAGGCGATTCAACCGCTTCCTTCCTGATCGAGGTTTGATCCTACGGCTCCGGAACTTGACGAAGAAAAGGCTTTAGACGCATATCGAGTGTGTACGTATTCACATGCGCAAGACTTGTAGGGCGTGGAACTTGCGTTCACCCTTCGCGAGGAAAACGAACGACGGGTGAATCGGCTTTCGATGCAGCTGCTGAGCGTACGCATCCTTCAGCAACATCCGCAGCCTCTCAACAGCTAACAAGTTCATTTACACGTGATTACTTTACAAAAGTGGTGCAACTAAACACGAATGCACAGTTAGCGATCACTCGCAGTTGCGTTAGCCCAATCAGGCAAGTTTTTATCGGTGTTGCCGTTGACTAACTTTATTACTTCCCTATTTACATGGCCAACTGAAGTATTGGAGTTAAAATAACCCTTGCAATCGCTTAAGAAAAAAATTTCTGAACCCCCTCAAAATTTGGTGTTCTACGCTTCATAAGACATGCAGAATTCGATTATCCGCTAAAAAAAAATTCGTTCAAGCCGCCGTCAACACTTTTCTGAGGAAACTATTATAGCTAAATTTTTGAAATGTTCACAAATTATGAACAAATTGACATACAAAAACAAAACAATCGAGCAATTATTGTAGAAGTTATACGCTTGCAAAGTCAAAACTTCCTCTTTTCGCAAAAATCACGTTTTCTGGCGTTTCTCCGCGTCTGGGGACGTAACTACTGGATGGACTCAATTGAAAAAATTATGGGACCTACCTGCATAGTAACCCTTTCAAACAAAAGAAAAGTAACCCGATCGGACGTACAGGAGCTGAACGCCATCGGACAACACGTGTAACGAAAAAAACCCGCAAGTCAACCACAGTAACCTCCTCCTTTTGAAGTCGGTTAAAAACCATTCTGGATCTGATCGAGACTTCAGCCAAACCGCTACCTCAATTTTAAAGGTATTTATGGGGGAGATTCAAGGGATGAAAAAGTCGCGTTTCCCTGGGTTTTTGAAACAAAGGCAGACATCGCAGTTTTTATGTGCAATTTTCGAGATTTTGAGATGTTTGGCGAGAAGGTAATACCTACTCAATCATTTGTGGAGCTATAAAAATTGTTCTATACTCGTTGGAAAACTCGTCAAACGTTCTCTTTAACTGTATCGTTGGGCAATTAATTCTACGTTAAATAAGGTATTAGGTAATTTGTAATTGGGGAAAAATAAACATATTTTAAACTACGATGGTTATCATGCCCTTAGGTACAGGACTTCGCCCTTAGTTACTGATACGTTTGTAAGTGGAACTGCTCTCTAGAGTTTTGGGTTAGGTAGGTGCTATAATAACTTTCCAAATCATGATGGAAGCAAAGGAATAATTTCTCACAAAACGGTCCTCGCTCCGTGGCTTTTACATCGTTTGATGAATCGTTCTGGCCTTCAAATATACTGATTTGAAGTTTTAATTTATCCATTGTTGTGGTCATTGGGAATTTGACCCCATAAGAACTTCCCCGTTTTTGTAAACATGTTAACAATTATTGTTAATATAATATGCTGCGTTCCTGTGATTTGTTTTTATTGTTGTGAGGTCCTGAAAGTCTGACTCTGAAAGATGATAATTTTTTTCCTTCTTGGGTAGGCTTGTGTAATGATATCGACAATAACTGAAAATTAAGCAAAAATTATTAGGATCCAAAAGTGTCTACTATTGCATCAACAAGTTAGGCCGCAGTTGGTGATCCTGGAGGGATCTACGGCATTTCTCTTTTCCCAATATTTAGTTTTCCATCAACGAAGACATTTTGTCTTTTTGTGGTGACAGTTATCAATTATTCGCGTCGTGGGAGGGACGCGTTCTCCGCTTGCAAGCAAACGGGTACTACAACAGCGCACGAGCTGCAAATCACTGTTAACGATGCGGTCAATCCTCCTTTTGAAAAGACGACTGCGCACGAGTATTCATTGAGACGAACGAGCCCATCTCCAAAGGGCAGATGGTCTCAGTTAGCGTTGTACTGCAGGGATACCGTCTTGGTGGAAGATGGAGCTGCAGTTATGGGCCACCTGTGGTGTAGTGGTATGGGGCGTTAGCTCTTTACACAGTGGAGCCGGGTTCGAATCCGGCTGGGGTCAAACTCATATTTGGCCCGACCCTTCGTTTCCACACTCAGGGGGGTGAGGCAAAGAGTAGTAGCCACGAGCGAAATCGTCAGAATTAATAAGTTCATAATCGATTGATTATCTTCTGATTTCCCCTATGAGAACGGTAGACGACGTCCACGACGGGAAAGTATTCCCAGTTGGACGAAAATCCAAGGTGAGAAACTCCTTGTTTACTTTACTTTACTATACTTTGGAGCAGCAGTTCGCCAGACACTAACAAAAGTTTCTCCATGTCTGCAGGGACTTATTATTTTCGAAATCATTACCAAAAAAAGTTTTTTCCACAATAGCTCTTTTTTCACCTGACCGCTTCCTAAATGTTAAAGGTAGATCTTTGGTTAAAATATGGGGAAATTTCACATTTTCTAATGATTTTGAGAAGGTTCTCGGTGCCAATTTTAGTCATTAACATTTTTATTAATGTTTAATGTTGATGTCTATTGAATATCACTTGTAGATTTTTGGATTTTGAAGGGGGAAAATTGTGTTTCCTTGCGTTTTTCATAAAAAAGGTGTCTATGGTATCAAAGATTTTTGGACACTGAATCGAATGCGACCATCGCGGGGTCGATAACTTTATTGGTTCTCGAGTAATCGCAGCTATCGTGTAGAATTTTCAACATGTTTGGAAATTAGGCATGAGACCTCGAGGATTTTTGCCGCTATAAAAATCATTCTATACTCGTCGGAATGGTCGTTAAAAGCTCTCTTCAGCCGTACTTTTAGGCGAATAATTTAACTTTTAAATTTAATATTAAGAAAAATAAAAATGATTAAAATGGCCGTTGCTACGGAGTTCCCCTTATAGTTGCCAATCTTTTTTTTTTTTTTTTTTTTTTTGTGGAAACGTTTTTAAATTTTGGAAATATTTACCATCACAAATGGATGGTCTTCTTACATCATTGTGGTGGAAGCTAAGGAATGATGAACCACTGTACAGTCATTTGCAGCGTATTTTGTTGTTGCTGTTTCCGTAATTTTTAAGGATATCTCTTAAAATTTTTCTCAGAATACTTTCTGGTTAATAAATCAGGGATTTTTTTTGTTTACAAGCTGTCGAGTAAATATTTTCTGTCATCGATCACACAGTACTTCCATGTTTGAGTCGGTAACAGGTATAACCGTTTATTAAATCAAGAAATTAGTACGAAGGCCGCAACGTTAGCTTACACAACTGCTGTTATTGAAAAACTAGCCCGGACACCCAAAAATAGAAAAACGCACGAGTTCACGTTGATAATGCTGAAGATCAGAGTATGTGAGCCTAACGATACTAGCCAAGTTTTGTAAAACGAGATCGGTAGCTTTGTCGCATTGATCGTTCTTCGTTGTTGGGGTTGAGGGGGAGAAAACCAGGGCGACTTGTTCTCCTGTTTTTTATTGTCGGCTTGCCAAGCACTTTCGCCCATTCGGACATTATCAGGGCTTCGTAGCACTATCACAAGGTATCTAAGACCCCCGTGGATCACTCTACGTTGCTAAAATCCAAAAACCTCCAGCGTTCAAATATAATAGATTTTTGCAGCCAGCAGAAGATACCTTACCGAAAAAGCTCATAACATGGTACTAGCGCTCTAGGAGCAGGTGCGAGAAACGTTCTGGTAAAGCAGACAAAGGATTTCTGTATCACTTCTACGCAGACAGTTTCCTCTTATTTAACGATATATTTTGGGTTTCGTATTTTTTCTGCTTTTTAAACCTTGTTGAATTATACAAAAAATAACAACCAGACAAAATAATTTCCTAGGTTCTATGGACGAGGAATGATTCCTCCTTCATTCACGGCAATGCGTTTGTGCATATTGTTTTCGTTACGTATGCAATGTTGTATCAGTTCAAACGAACCCATCATAATCATAGTATATTATCATTTCTGTGTATCACTTTAGCTATCTCAAGTCCAGCATGATTCCCCTCAGTTGACGAATATTCCTAGACTTTGAGCATTCAAATAATTTCTGCGGCCAACAAGCATTCTAGATTCTCAAATTATTACAATAGCGCGGAAGTACGGTATGTTACCATAAAAATACAAACGCGTCGAGTTTTCCAGCCTGTAAAACTCAAATCCAAAATACGCACTAGTGAAATCGTTGAAAAAAAGCTCATAACGTGGAGGTATTATAATATAATAACTCGTGTGTCACCCAATGGACAAAAAATTCAAGTTCAACTGCTCGCCCTAACGAAAAACGACCTCAAACGTAGAAAAACATTGAGTCATCGTTTTTGGGTAGTCGCTTCATATCTTCTTGGTTTTGAAGTTTGCGGGGGAGAAAAACTGGGCGACTCGTTCTCAATTTTCTTTATTGTCCGCCGAGCACTTTCAATTGAGAACGAGTCGCCCAGTTTTTCTCCCCCGCAAACTTCAAAACCAACATTGAGTCTGTTTTTGATTTTTTGGGATTTTCAAACACTTCCTCGTAATTCGCATTTTCAGTTTTTTTTATTCGTGCTCTTTTGTATATTTGGGTCTCCTTGCTTTGAAAATGACTCCATTTCACAAAACCTGTTTTGTATCGATTGGAACGAACACCGTACTTCCGCCTTATGCAGTTTAGTGACTATTTCGTCATTTACAGACCGCGAAAAAATCAATATCCTAGACGCTGGTTCATAAAAATTGTCCCATTTTTCAAAGCTTGGCATGTACTGTCATGTTAGGCTCTCATACTGCACTTCCGCATTTTTATCCTAATTCGCGCGTCTATCTATTTTTGGGTTCTCCTAGCTAGTATAACAATTGTAGAGAAATAACGTTGCTTCTTGATTTTATAATTGGTTATTCCTGTTACCGATGCAAACGGGGAAGTATTGTGTGATCTATGCAGACCACTGGTTTTATCGGATATTCGTATTCAATGCGTGCGTTGGATTGTAACAACGCAGAATCCGAATATCTGATAAACATCAAATTTTGAGGGGAGTTACAAATTTTATTTTATTTTGTTGGTATTGAGTAATAAACCAAAAGTTGAAGCAAGCCCTGTTGTAAAGTTTCCGACGTTCTTCTCGTAACAGCAAACATTTTCATCTATCAGAATCAATTTTAAAGTCATAGATGATAAAGAAAGGATAGATCACTGTAATTGTAACCGGTAACGGCTGATGATGTTGGGATTTCGGTTACTATCGGAGCGAAATAACCGATAACGGTGAATTTAGGGGTAAGCCGATTCATGTAAGACACAGCAGAATCAACAGGGTGGTGGCGGTGGAACCGCCAAGGAGGTAGGAGAGTCGTTGGACTGTGCTGTGTGCAAGCCTGCGCCTGTCGTTCTGACGCCATCTGCCACCGAGAACGAGATGTCTGAACGGTGGACGGGGGTCACAGCTGCTCGGAGGGTGAACGGCCGGCAAGGACCCCCAGATCTACTTGTTATCGCGTGCGCCAATGCTTATAATATTTGATCATAGTGACGTAGAATTTATGTTAATACGTTAGTCGAAGCTGATGTCAATTTTGAATTTTTATTGACTAGGAGTTTTTGCTTCAGCCGATGTTCTATCACAGTAACCATGGCGAGTTTTGTGAAATCATAAGTCCCTAATAGAGACCACAATTCACTGCCATCATTAGCGGCTTATGATTTTACAAAGTAATCAATACTCCCCGCGTCCATCGTGGAATTACACCAGTTAACTCCCTAATAATTCATGGCGTTGAGGGAGAAAAACTAGACATCTGATTCTCCTAGGTTCTTCTCTTTTGCCTTCTATGTAATACTAATTATCAGTAAAGTAACCGACTTTTCAACATCGTACTGAGAAGGCCTATAATACTGGCTTAAACACTCGGCTAGGCTAAAATATAAACTCACAGACTCCCACGTTTCTCCCCCTCGCACCAAGACACCGTACTTACGCCGTCCACACTTTTTTGACAAAACTCTAAAAGTTAAATTCTTGAAGTTTTCACCAAAATCAATGTTGGCTTCAATCTTTAACCAAATCACTACCTCAATTTGAATGGTACTTTTGGAGGGTTTTAACGGGAAGAAAATTGGTATTGTCCAACTTTTTTTTTAGAAAAAGGTGTCTTTGGTATAAATTTATATAGATTTTTGGACGCGATTAATAACTCAAGAATCCTTGGAGCGATAAACATCGTTCTGTACTCGTTGGAATGCTCGTCAAACACACTCTTTGGCTGTACTGTTAGGGGAATAATTTAACTTTTAATGCGATAATTAAGAAAAAGACAAATTATGAAAATTACAATAGTTGCTATGGAGTTTTCCCTTAGTTACCAATCAGTTGCTTAGTGGAAACGTTCTCAAATGTTCGGGCAACTTATTATCGCAAAGAGATGGTCTTCCTGAATCATTATTGAAGAGATAGAATAATGAACCACTGCACAGTCATTCGCCCTGTTTTTATGATTGGTGTCTGTTGGGTACGTTCTGTGCGTGTATACGTACATCTGTTGAAAATGTGGTAGAGAGCTTATATAGAGGGCTTATAGACTAAGTGCTGAATATCGTCACCGTAGAACTTACCTGGTGCATATAAAACTTGTTTTTGTCATTTCCATAAACGTCTTTTCCGTTCCTGGGTGTTTGAAGTTGAATTCGCTTGGTTTAGTGTTACGATCTCCCTCGATATAGCTATGTGTACGTTCACTACACTTTATGCGTAAATATAAAAGAGGCACAAGAGGAACATCGTAAGACAGAGGCTGTATCTTGTCCTCCACTCGTTGAATCCTGTTGAATGCAACGATGACCAACCATTGTTCCGATCGAGTTCTAAAGCGCATCTCGAATAATAGAGGAGTACAATGCATTTGATTATGCTAAGCTCTTTTACTCTCCGAAGATCGTGAGTCGGTTCTTCTCCTAACGAATCGAAACGACTTCATAGGATGATTTCACGTGTTACCGGAAGACACTGTGCTTTGCGCATTCGTAAGCGTTATGGTATTTCTTTGTAACGATATTTATTGTTTCTGTTAGGTACTATAATGTCATTGTTTCATCAGTTTAATGTATTTAAGAAAATGCTGCGATTAGGACAAACTCTCGTTGTCAGTTTTTACACCAAAATCTGTAGAGCTTCGACTGCAACGGCCTCACCTTACAGAACGAGTTTCTTCTAAGACGTTGCGCTCAATTTGCGCTAATTTTGCCAGCTAATTTTTTCGTTTTGACTTCCAGAAATCAGGATCCCTTCCATGTTTAAATTGTAAATGGAAGTATTGTGATCGTCTGAAAAGTAGAATTCAGAACGGAGGTCCTATTGGAAGAGATTTTTTTGCATAAACAACTACACACAGAATTACTTTCAGGACAAGTGTCCGTCAGTCCGTCGTCAAAATCTAACATTAATCACCATATCTCCCTGAAAAATGAATTAAACTCAATGAAATTTTCAGGAATTGTTAGCCTATTAAATGAGAAAAATTAGATTCTATTGAATTTTCAATAACACACTGTGCATTAGTGATAATATTTCCAAGTATTTTTTGTTATGGTTTTTAGAGGCTATAGGAGTAAGAGCTTTTTTCACAATTTCACATGTGCATATTTTGTATTAAGGTTTTTAATGGCCGTAAAACTCAATTTATTAAAAAGTTCAAGTTCATAAAATGTATAGGACGGCAATCGATGATGCCTGATTTTTATCAAGTGAGTTACATAATATGTACGTCCGCGTTATTCGTCTATTGACAGTATTATGATTTTTAGAGATTGCAAAAATGAATGAACAAGTAGTGTCTGCGTGTCTGTGGTAAAAAATCCCCCTTAAAAATGAATGAAACTCAATGAAGTTATTAGAGAATGTTCTCTCAGTAATTGTGCAACATTAGTCGTTTCCGGATTTTGGATACCACACAGTAGTTCCGAGATATAAGCGTTCAATTTTTTTCTATTTTGATATTTACTGGCTATTAGAGTAAAAAACTTTTTAAAAAAAAAATAAAACCGACTTCAAAAACTTTGTCTATAAAATACACTCTGAAAAGGAAAAAATAACAAAAATGTCCCAACTTCGCAGCAACTCATTCGCCAACTACACATTTTAAGGATTACTTTACTACTCGTATTGACCTGACCACTTCCTGATTGATTGGATCACCCTCCCTAATAATATAAAAATTACTATTTTTCATTTCCCTAATGAATAAAACATTTTCCTTTCACCCTGAATTGCCTCCAGATTGATCATCTTTTGGAGTCGGCGCCTCTCTTATATTGTATTGGAGAAGCCTATAGATTCCGAATAGGTAAGAATATAAATATCATGAGTTTTCACGATTCTTAAACAGAGCAAATCAGCATTTTTTTATGACAACTGATTATTAACAATATCGATTTGAAGGTGACTATTCACGCCTTTTCCTAAAAACCATTTCAGATTTCTCGAAGAATTACGACTTATTACCTGGCACCTACTAATTTATCTTCGTTTTTGGTACTAATTTGGTACTAATTTATCGTAAATTCATATTTATTTGTAACCATCGAGTAGTCATTTTGCCAGAGAGGCGCCGACTCCAAAAGTTGATCAATCTGGAGGCAATTCAGGGTGAAAGGAAAATGTTTTATTCATTAGGGAAATGAAAAATAGTAATTTTTATATTATTAGGGAGGGTGATCCAATCAATCAGGAAGTGGTCAGGTCAATACGAGTAGTAAAGTAATCCTTAAAATGTGTAGTTGGCGAATGAGTTGCTGCGAAGTTGGGACATTTTTGTTATTTTTTCCTTTTCAGAGTGTATTTTATAGACAAAGTTTTTGAAGTCGGTTTTATTTTTTTTTTTTAAAGTTTTTTTTTATTTTTCTCTTTTTAGTGACTTACAATTATGGACAGCTCTCTTCACAGAATTTTCCCAAGCTTTCATTATTGTGTTCTTGTCACTTACTACTAACCGTCCAAACTCAATTCATAAGTCCATTGAACGTTGAAGTTCTAAAGTATAATGATTGCCTAACTATTTTCAATGTTATTATGTTGATTGAGAGAGAGTTTGAACCTTTGGAATAATCCATCCACTGATTTGGGTCTCTTGGTCAACATACCGGATACTTTGATCCCATTGATCTACCTTACAAAACTCAAATAATGGCCTACACCGTTGTTGGTTACTGAATTGCACCAATTCACTCGTTCTTTATTTCCCCAACGATAATAGAGTGATGATTTCCTGGAGCGTATCCGCATTCACACTGAATGAGAGAATCCGAACCAAATTTCAGAAATTCGCCAAACGTTTGTGCATTAAAATGGAGTTATTTGGCCTTACAAACCATGTTATTTATTGAAAATTTAACGCTGAATTCAAATCTTCTAACGAGAATGCTATGACTAACGTAGTTTTTTTTTCTACAAGCATAAATAGACCAAAAAACGTGATTTTGAAACAAATTTTTTAGAAATACGGCCTAAAAAGTATCTACTTTTAGTCCAATCAATACCAAATTTGAATCACGTAAACTAGACTCAAATTCAAACAATTTAAGTTTAAAAACGATGGAAAAACAGTTTTGGATTGGAAGTTGTGAGGTCTCAAACACAGGTCCATTAAAACATCGATTGCTCCCTTATTATGCCATCTAAACTTGATTTTTTACCATCGTTAGAAAGCTCTAGCTAAGTGCTTTCAAGTGCAATAGTGTTCATATTTTTTTCTCGACGTGGTTGGGAACGGTGCTCGAAAAACCTCAAAAAAGTGAAAATCGGCATCACGTTTTTTGTTACACTTTCTTCTCTACACGCTATATTAGAATGCCGAACGAAAAATTGAAGCTAGGCCCTTGTAGACAGATAAATTATGAACAAAATGACACCAGAAACGAAACAATCGAGCAAGTATTCTAGAAGTTATAAGCTTGCAAAGTCAAAACTTCCTTTTTTCGCGAAAATCACGTTTTCCGGCGTTTCTCCGCGTCTGGAGACGTAACTACTGGATGGACTCAATTGAAAAAATTATGGGACCTACCTGGATAGTAACCCTTTCAAACAAAAAAAAAAGTAACCCGATCGGACGTACAGGAGCTGAACGCCGGTGGACAACACATACCGAAAAAAAAAAAAAAACCCGCATGACGACCATAGTAACCTCCTCCTTTTTTGAAGTCGGTTAAAAATGTTTCTACGTTTGAGGTCTTAAAATGCTCGTTACGGCGAGCAGATGCCGATTGATTTTTTAACTCACATTGATTCTCTTTTAATCACCCACCGTAACTCCACCGTATGATTACTTTAGTCGAACAAATGGCGGCGTGTACTCAGTTATGAATTCATTTAGCTGATTCAGCTTATTATTTATATCTGGTAAATACGGGTGCCCATTTCGCTGCATAATATCTCGCTTCTCATTAATTTGTGTATTAGCACCTATTGACATCCGCGAATGATAACAGGAATATGACGTAACTAACTGATTGATGAGACTATAGTTCGCCCTTGATAGTTCTCTTTTTTCCAGCAACGAGTATCAACTGACTATTGATTACCAATTGCTTGATTAAAGCATGACAAGAACAGGATAAGATTGCGTAGAACTTTATACGTCGTTCAAGATTAAAGTCAATCGAGCATCGAGATAAGCAGCGTGTGTAACAACAAACCGTCAATAATTGTTTAGAAGACATGGAGAAAGCCAAGTAGAAACATAACTATAGTGTTCGTGTCGCCTATATTCCAACAGCTGTTCCTTGGAGTCTCATTTATTCAATCTCTCTCCACCCATTTCTATATTTCTTCTGTCTCGCCGAAGATAGTCAAAACTTGAAGCATTTTTGCTTTTCAACAACGTAACCGTGTGGTCCTTTAGCCCTCCGATTTCGTTCACTCAACTATCCAGTAAAACCCCTGACGACGGTTAATGTACCGAAAACTCGATCGTTGATATCGAAAGTATATTCATTTGACTATGGACTCCAAATTTCTTGAAGGTGTCACCTGTTTGCCTCCGTCACCAACAGATTGTCACGTACAGTAAGTTACTCTAAAGATCATCTGATAATCCATCCAATACGCTTGAGTTGAGTGACGTCACAAGCGTTCATTGCTGTACATAATATTGGCCAAATCCGTGTAATAGCCACAAAAATTGTGAACTAGTAAACAGATATCGTTGCGAAAAAATCTTTCCGATGATTCAGTTAGTAGTGTTTGCTAACCGTCGGAAATAACCAAGTTTGGTTTGTTAAATTTCATTGATTGATTCTCGCTGTGACTCTTGACCAGTGTTTACTAGCCACGATTTCTAGTTCGTAAATAATTAGTAAGTGTTATAAGAATTAGTGTTTTTCGCGTGTTGTCTTATCCCAACTCGCGAGTCGCTAGAATCCGATATAATTATTTGACAATCAATGTTCGACAATCGATGGACCGAACGGGCGAAATATCTAGGCGAATAAAAGGAACCTCTGAGAAAGAGTTGCTAAATTTAGATCCCCCGATAATTACGTAAAAAGGTGCGTAACAAAAGAAAAAGTTTTGAATAAATAACACGTAAGTCCTAAAGATATAAGACAGAACATTATTTAAAATTAATGAAACCTACCGAACGAAATTCTAACACTATTGTAATGGGAAACATACACTGTGTTACCATTCGACGCAAGGTTGCCAGTGATATGTTACCATAAAATAATATTTAGCGAAAAATATATTTTGTTCAGTTCTAGTGTGACCGCCGAGCAAGTTAATTCTATTCATTTCATTTGGCGACGAGGATGCCTAGAAAAAAAACTCGATCTTCAATGAGTGACGATGAACTCACTATCGCTGGACCAGCAACTGGTCCAAGAAACAGTTCACCGGTATTGGAAAATGTTGCAAAAGCTTTCAACTTCTTGGTTGAGTCGTCGCATCTCTCATCGTACTGGGTTGGTGAGGGGGAGAAGAACTAGGCGACATGTTCTCCGATTTTTTATTTACTGGCCGAGTACTTTCGCCCTGAGGATGCCCGAAGGGGCGAAAGTACTCGGCCAGTAAATAAAAAATCGGAGAACATGTCGCCTAGTTCTTCTCCCCCTCACCAACCCAGTACGAAAAGCTTTCAAGTTTGATCGACTTGAAGAAGAAAGTGAAACATGGGAGTACTATGTTCAAAGATTTGAGATGGAGCTGGAACGCCAATTTTTCATGACGAATCTTTCGGATCGCCAAAAGTCAGTTTTGTTTCTCTCAGTCGTTGGTCCTAGCATTTTTAAAGTGGCGATTGATCATTTTCGTCCTCGTAATCTAAAAGAGGTGGGTTTTGATGAGATACGAACTGTTTTGGAGGACTTTTCTAACTTTCGGGTCTCTTTGCTTTAAATATGAACAACTTCCACCACGTTCAAAACACTTGTTCTGTTCGTTTTGATCACATACCGTACCACCCCCTTATGCCTCCTCCTAGCTAGCTTTTAAATAAAAGCTGTCGAGTAATAACATTGCGCCTCAGTACGAGTTTTCTGTTATAATTGGTTATTCCTGTAACCGACTAAAACATGGAAGTACTGCGTGATCTATGCACATCACTGTTTATATTATTAGGGTAGTTGTTCCAATCAATCAGGAAGCGGTCAGGTCAATACGAGTAGCAAAGTAGTCCTAGTAGTTTAGTTGGTGATTGATTTGCTGGAAGTTGGGGACACTTTTGTTTTTTTGCCTTTTCGTAATCTTGAATAGGCAACCTTTTATAGGCAAAGTCGGTTTCTTTTTAACCGACTTCAAACAAGGAGGAGGTTACTATGGTTGTTAACCGACTTCAAACAAGGAGGAGGTTGTCTAGCGGGATTTTTTTTTTCGGTATGTGTTGTCCACCGGCGTTCAGCTCCTGTACGTCCGATCGGGTTACTTTTTTTTTTGTTTGAAAGGGTTACTATCCAGGTAGGTCCCATAATTTTTTCAATTGAGTCCATCCAGTAGTTACGTCTCCAGACGCGGAGAAACGCCGGAAAACGTGATTTTCGCGAAAAAAGGAAGTTTTGACTTTGCAAGCTTATAACTTCTAGAATACTTGCTCGATTGTTTTGTTTCTGGTGTCATTTTGTTCATAATTTATCTGCCTACAAGAGCCCAGCTCCAATTTTTCGTTCAGCATTCTAATAGGGGGTGTAGAGAAGAAAGTGTAACAAAAAAAACGCTGCAAATGATTGTACAGTGGTTTATTATTCCTTCGCTTCAATATTGATTTAGAAAGACTATCCATTTGTGATAGTAATTATTTCGAACATTTCTGAACAATCCCACTGAAAAACAGATGGTAACTATAGGGGAAAACTCCGTAGCAACTATTGTAATTTTGATCAATTTTATTTTTCTTAATTTCCTAATTAAAAACTAAATCTTTAGCCTTACGGTACAGCTGGAGAGAGTGTTTGACGACCATTCCAATGAGTATAGAACGATTTTTATAGCTCCAAGAACTCTCGAGTTATACCCTCATGTCAAATTTCTGAAAATCTCCCAAATTCGGCACAAAAGCTGCGATAACTCGAGAACCAATGAAGCTATCGGCCCGGCGATGGTCCCATTCGATTCAGCGTCCAAAAATCTATATAATTTGATACCACGTACACATTTTTCTGAAAAACCTTGGAAAATATGAATTTTCTCCCCCTCAAAACCCCCCAAAAAAACCCTTAAAATTGAGCTAGCAAGTTGGTTCAAGAATTGGGCTGTCGTAGGACCGAGATTGATTTTTGGTGAAAATTTCAAGAATTTAGCTGTTATGGTTTGGCCGGAAAAGTGTTGACGGCGTACGGCGTACGGCGGACAGACAGAATTTTTTTTATTGGATATTCGGATTCTACATGCCTTGAAACGTAAAACATCAAATTTTGAGGGGGGTTATAAAATTTTTTTTCTTGGGCGATTACAATGGTTTATTATTGAATAATAAACCAAAAGTGATGCCGATTTTAACTTTTTTGAGGTTTTTCGAGCACTGTTCCCAACCACGTCGAGAAAAAAAATATGAACATTATTGCATTTGAAAGTACTTAACAAGAACTTTCCAGCGATGGTAAAAAATCAAGTTTAAGTGGCATAATAAGGGAGCAATTGATGTTTTTATGGACCTATGTTTGAGACCTCATAACTTCCAAACGAAAACTGTTTTTCCATAGTTTTTAAACTTAAATTGTTCAAATTTGAGTCTAGTTTACGTGATCCAGATTTGGTATTGATTGGACTAAAAGTAGATACCTTTTTTTTAGTAAGTGACAAGAACACAATAATGAAAGCTTGGGAAAATTCTGTAAAGAGAGCTGTCCATAATTGTAAGTCACTAAAAAGAGAAAAATAAAAAAAACTTTTTAAAAAAAAATAAAACCGACTTCAAAAAGTTAGTCTATAAAATACACTCTGAAAAGGAAAAAATAACAAAAATGTCCCAACTTCGCAGCAACTCATTCGCCAATTTACTACTCGTATTGACCTGACCACTTCCAGATTGATTGGATCACCTTCCCTAATAATATATAAATTACTATTTCTCATTTCCCAAATGATTAAAAGATTTTCCTTTCACCTCTGAATTGCCTCCAGATTGATCATCTTTTGGAGTCGGCGCCTCTCTGGCAAAATGACTACCTGATGGTTACAAATAAATATGAATTTACGATAAATTAGTAGGTGCCAGGTAATAAGTCTGGGTCTGGACGTAAAGATTCTTAGAGAAATCTGAAATGGTTTTTAGGAAAAGGCGTGAATAGTCACCTTCAAATCGATATTGTTAATAATCAGTTCTCATAAATGCTGATTTGCTCTGTTCAAGAATCGTGAAAACTCATGATATTTATATTCTTACTAATTCGGAATCTATAGGCTTCTCCAATACAATATAAGAGAGGCGCCGACTCCAAAAGATGATCAATCTGGAGGCAATTCAGAGGTGAAAGGAAAATCTTTTAATCATTTGGGATATGAGAAATAGTAATTTTTGTATTATTAGGGAAGGTGATCCAATCAATCAGGAAGTGGTCAGGTCAATACGAGTAGTAAAGTAGTCCTTAAAATGTGTAGTTGGCGAATGAGTTGCTGCGAAGTTGGGACATTTTTGTTATTTTTTCCTTTTCAGAGTGTATTTTATAGACAAAGTTTTTGAAGTCGGTTTTATTATTATTATTTTTTTTTTTTTGTTCCTATTATGTTTACGTTGTAAATACCGAAATAGTACTTTAAACCGAATATGTTCAAGATTTCAAATTTCCTTTGTGAATAATACGATTTTAATGTCCTTAGCCTCGTGTGCCCAATGACTTATTTTGTTGTGCCAACAAAACTGTGGATCTTTTTTTCTGATTTTGCCCATGCCTATTGATTGAATTTCAACTACTGGGAAACTCGGTATTTCATTCTCCTTTAAGTACCTTCAGCAATCCTTTGTGTCTTTAGGCTATAATTGTAGTGCTGTTACCGCTGGGTGGCTTTACCTGCAGCTCCGACGCCTACGCGTAACCAAGATCTAACGAACCGAGAGAACCTCGGGGGCTCAGACTACACGATGAAAGCTTGTGTTCCTGTTATTCAGGAGGGCACAACATACTGTGGTTTCAATTTCAATAAAACTGCTTCCCTAGTTATTTGATCGCGTTTTTCGGCTTCGTTATGTGGATTGTATGCACTTTAAATTAGTATGTACCTATCCTTCCCCCTTCCCCCTCACGAACTTCCTTGGTTGCAATTCCTCAAATACAAGTTAGTAAACGATACATTGATATTAGACAGATTTAAATATAGGTACTACTTTCTAACTTTGATAATTTGAACAATATTATATCCCTAATGAGAACATCATTTTTTGAAACTAGAAAACCATGAAACTGCGTGTCTAATATTATTATTGTCTTGACAGTTGCCTGTCAACCGGCAAGTTTTGCGTTACTAGTTACTATCCTTACATGGCTGCGAAAGTACTCAAAAGTGTCCTGTGTACAATAAACGTTGGGTGAATGGAACTTCGTGGAACTCCTTCTCAACACCCCAACATAAATGTTTTCTCCAATTTCCCGTCAGCTTTTTCAGCGTTCATCTGTTATGCTCAAATATTTTTTCAACCGAGGACACTTTGCTCTCATTAGTTTTCATTTGAGATATGTTTATTTTCTCAGAGGAACGCCTCTTTGAATGTACTGCCGGACTCGCAGACGAGGCAGATTTTTCCGAAAGTTTCGTCACCTCTGTGCTCTTTTGCTGTTTGCAAGATCGCAATCCTTGCCTGTTGACACTGAAAGTCAACGGACCTTGCACCAGTTTGTTTTCAAGACTTGTCCGAAAACTGAGGTTGGCCTCATTTTTAGTCTTTCGTCATCAGCTCGACCCCAGAATTTTTCGCTTCCGTTCCCATTCCTAGAATCCATTTGAAGCAAGTTTAGCCGATTTAGTTCAACAAACGCGGAAAAATGAATGCGTTCTTCAAATTTCGCCACAAAACCAGTTACAGACAATACCGCAGTATCCAATACGAGTTAATCATCAGTCATATCAGTACTCCTCGTAAAACGCATTTTCAGTTAGTATTTTATTCAAGCCTTATTATTATTTTTGGGTCTCTTCGCTCTATATTTGCCCTACTTTGACCACGTTCACAAAACTTGTATGTATAGTTTGGAGACACACAATACTTCCGCTGTATGCCGTTTTGGCTTATTATTCAATAATAAACCATTGTAATCGCCCAAGAAAAAAAATGTCTAACCCCCTCAAAATTTTATGTTTTACGTTTCAAGGCATGTAGAGTCCGAATATCCAATTAAAAAAAATTCTGTCCGTCCGCCGTGCGCCGTACGCCGTTAGCAGGCCAAACAGTAAGAGCTAAAAACTTGAAATTTTCACCAAAAATCAATCTCGGTCGTACGACGGCCCAATTCTTGAACCAACTTGCTAGCTCCATTTTAAGGGTATTTTTGGTGGGTTTTGAGGGGGAGAAAATTCATATTTTCCAAGGTTTTTCAGAAAAATGTGTACGTGGTATCAAATTCTATAGATTTTTGGACGCTGAATCGAATGAGACCATTGCCGGGTCGATAGCTTTATTGGTTCTTGAGTTATCGCAGCTTTTGTGCCGAATTTGGGAGATTTTCAGAAATTTGACATGAGGGTATAACTCGAGAGTTCTTGGAGCTATAAAAATCGTTCTATACTCATTGGAATGGTCGTCAAACACTCTCTCCAGCTGTATCGTTAGGCAATAAGTTTAGCTTTTAATTAGGAAATTAAGAAAAATAAAAATGATTAAAGTTACAATAGTTGCTACGGAATTTTCCCGATAGTTACCAATCTGTGTTTCGTAATTGTGAGGTTGAGGTGGAGACAAAAAACGCGACCATTTCTCCTTATCATCTAATATTGATTCGAGCGCTTTGGTCCTCACGGGCCTCTTCAGGAAACATCTTAGAAATTAGTGTGTCAAGTCTTTTTAAAAAAGGTCACCCGTGAAGAGGGGGCTTTTTTTTTTCTTTTTTTTTAGTTTTTACCAACCATGTGCCCTTCTAGTCTAGTCAAAAAGATACTTTCATTCGTTGTAGCTCTTAGTAATTTATTAGTCTCTATGTTTCTAGTCACTTGCATCTTCTAGTCTTCGTTTATAATTATAATTTCAAGCATTCAGGTATGCAGCTTGATAAACTCCTCATCTCAAGACGAACCCTCTTCACGGGCGACCCCTTTTTAAAATAAAACCGACTTCAAAAAGTTGGCTATAAAATACACTCTGAAAAGGAAAAAAATAACAAAAATGTCCCAACTTCGCAGCAACTCATTCGCCAACTACACATTTTAAGGACTACTTTACTACTCGTATTGACCTGACCACTTCGTGATTGATTGGATCAACTTCCCTAATAATATAAAAATTACTATTTCTCATTTCCCAAATGATTAAAAGATTTTCCTTTCACCTCTGAATTGCCTCCAGATTGATCATCTTTTGGAGTCGGCGCCTCTCTAATATTGTATTGGAGAAGCCTATAGATTCCGAATTACCAGTAGTATGAATATAAATATGAGTTTTCACGATTCTTGAACAGAGCAAATCAGCATTTATGAGAACTGATTATTAACAATATCGATTTGAAGGTGACTATTCACGCCTTTTCCTAAAAACCATTTCAGATTTCTCTAAGAATCTTTACGTCCAGACCCAGACTTATTACCTGGCACCTACTAATTTATCGTAAATTCATATTTATTTGTAACCATCAGGTAGTCATTTTGCCAGAGAGGCGCCGACTCCAAAAGATGATCAATCTGGAGGCAATTCAGAGGTGAAAGGAAAATCTTTTAATCATTTGGGAAATGAGAAATAGTAATTTTTATATTATTAGGGAAGTTGATCCAATCAATCACGAAGTGGTCAGGTCAATACGAGTAGTAAAGTAGTCCTTAAAATGTGTAGTTGGCGAATGAGTTGCTGCGAAGTTGGGACATTTTTGTTATTTTTTCCTTTTCAGAGTGTATTTTATAGACTAACTTTTTGAAGTCGGTTTTATTTTTTTTTTTTAAAGTTTTTTTTATTTTTCTCTTTTTAGTGACTTACAATTATGGACAGCTCTCTTTACAGAATGTTCCCAAGCTTTCATTACTGTGTTCTTGTCACTTACTACTAACCGTCCAAACTCAATTCATTAGTCCGTTGAACGTTGAAGTTCTGAAGTATAATGATTTCCTAACTATTTTCAATGTTATTATGTTGATTGAGAGTGAGTTTGAACGTTTGGAATAATCCATCCACTGATTTGGGTCTCTTGGTCAACATACCGGATACTTTGATCCCATTGATACACCTTAGAAAACTCAAATAATTGTCTACACCATTGCTGGTTACTAAATTGCACCAATTCACTCTTTCTTTATTTCTCTAACGATAATAGAGTGATGATTTCCTGAAGCGTATCCGCATTCACACTGAATGAGAGAATCCGAACCAAATTTCAGAAGTTCGCCAAACGTTTGTGCATTAAAATGGAGTTATTTGGCCTTCAAAACCATGGTATTTATTGAAAATTTAACGCCGAATTCAAATCTTCTAACGAGAATGCTATGACTAACCTAGTTTTTTTTTCTACAAACATAAATAGTCCAAAAAACGTGATTTTGAAACAAATTTTTTAGAAATACGGCCTAAAAAGTATCTACTTTTAGTCGAATCAATACCAAATTTGGATCACGTAAACTAGACTCAAATTTGAACAGTTTAAGTTTAAAAACGATGGAAAAACATTTTTCGTTTGGATGTTATGAGGTCTCAAACACAGGTCCATTAAAACATCGATTGCTCCCTTATTATGCCACCTAAACTTGATTTTTTACCATCGTTAGAAAGCTCTAGCTAAGTGCTTTCAAGTGCAATAGTGTTCATATTTTTTTTCTCGACGTGGTTGGGAACGGTGCTCGAAAAACCTCAAAAAAGTGAAAATTGGCATCACGTTTTTTGTTACACTTTCTTCTCTACACGCTATATTAGAATGCCGAACGAAAAATTGGAGCTAGGCCCTTGTAGGCAGATAAATTATGAACAAAATGACACCAGAAACAAAACAATCGAGCAAGTATTCTAGAAGTTATAAGCTTGCAAAGTCAAAACTTCCTTTTTCGCGAAAATCACGTTTTCCGGCGTTTCTCCGCGTCTGGAGACGTAACTACTGGATGGACTCAATTGAAAAAATTATGGGACCTACCTGGATAGTAACCCTTTCAAACAAAAAAAAAAGTAACCCGATCGGACGTACAGGAGCTGAACGCCGGTGGACAACACATACCGAAAAAAAAAAAAAAATCCCGCTAGACGACCATAGTAACCTCCTCCTTGTTTGAAGTCGGTTAAAGACTTGACACACTAATTTCTAAGATGTTTCCTGAAGAGGCCCGTGAGGGCGAAAGCGCTCGAATCAATATAGATGATAAGGAGAAATGGTCGCGTTTTTTGTCTCCACCTCAACCTCACAAAATTATGTATCAGCGACAACAACCAATGAATCTGTTTTTCGGTGGGCTCGTTCACAAATGTTCTGAATAATTACTATCACAAATGGATAGTCTTCTTAAATCAATATTGAAACCGAAATGAAATAATAATAAACCACTGTACAATCATTTGGAGCGTTTTTTTTTTTTTTTTTTGTTTTTTTTCACCTAATGTAGAGTTGTAAATTTCTGTATCGCGACTCCGCACATTGATTAAATATGACCCAATTACCACGACCCAATTACCCGCGTTATCTCAACGTTACAAAATTAACGCCAGTCCTAGTATTTTTTACGGCTTGAAGATAACTCGTTCTAAACAGGCATAAGTGTTTCCTTATCTGCAATATAATCGCCCATCTTCGCTGCGTTTGTTATCGAACTCTCAGTAGTCGGTGCATCGTGTTCGTGTTTGTGACTGTTTTCGGTTGATGTGTGACCGATTCACGATGGGTAATTTGTACTTATGTAGTCTTCCGTTTTTGTCGTACTTTTCTGACTCATTCGCTAGATTATTCTATCATCCGTCTTCTATTAACGTGTGTGAAAGCCCTTCGTCCCCTCATTCCATCTGGGATTGTTTCTATTTTTGGCTATTCAGGACTTTGAACGATCGAAAGGTCGTCCAAACGTGACAGACGAAGATCATTTCACCCAAAGGATTATGTTCCGTTCTCTTTCGATTGGTCTTTGTTTGGAAGGTAGACCTGAGGATCGCACCAGTGGCTATAGAAGATTATAGAAGAGATACTCAAGGTTCTCTTCTGTACTCACCGGTTGGCACTGTTCTCTGTAAATGGAAAAGTTGGTTATTCAATCTCGCCCGTTTAGAAATGAACTGTTACAAGCCGTTGACCTTTTTGGCTTCAAGTCGCCGTCATCTCAGCGCATAACATAAATGGCGAATGGAAGGTGTTCAAAGTACGAATGTCTAAATCATCGGGAAATTGAGGGGCGAGCTGTGTCGAACGCGACAAAATATTGAAACTTCTATAAGTATAATTTATTGTTGTGGCAACGGGGAGATAAGCGGCGACTCTTTCTCCATTTTTCCTTTTATTTGCCGAGATCTTTCGTCCGTTCTGGCATCTTCAGTGCTACATAGGTCCATCAGGTACCCATGACCTATAAACAGTTTCTGGGAAATTTCGAATGTGAGTGGAATGAGTGATTGTATCTTCAATTAATGTACATGTTAATGGTATATCAATTTTAGATTCAGCCGAAATTAACTGGATTTAAGGCTGCTAAGTAGTTTTTCGCATTCTCACACAAGAGAAAGCTGGGGGGCTGAATCTAGTCTATCTCAGCTTTGTTCACGATTGAGAAACATGTTTTCGTGTATTGGATTTTAACCTGAAATGTCCAAATTAAGTACCTAGTTACCTAGGTAAAAATCCAATTGACAATAATTTCATCTAATTGATGAAATTGGAGTCGGTGGTCGAAAAAATAGTTTTACTCACAAAACTCGCAATGATTTGGTGTTGGACTGATATGGAGTGGATGATTTGGTGAGTCTGTTTCCCTACAAGTTTCGTTTCCGGACTCACACGCCTTCCATACCAACCTCATGAGAACTGCCTCATCTTTTGTTTTCGTTTTGGAGAATTAAGGTTTTTTCGTTGAACCCTCTTTTCAACCGACGAATCGGTCAGTTTTTCAATGAACTTTCTTAGAAGGGGTTGAAACACCCTTGACAATTTTGTTACTGTCTTTCGCTCCTTCGTGCCTTGGGCTGTAAAACAAAAGCCGCATCGTTTTTTCTGAGGACAAGTAAATTTTCCCTGCGTATTTTAAATTTTCAGTTGTTACCGCTGCATCGTTTAAACAATGTCTATTGGACTCGGAGGTCAAAGGATGGCTTGGGGAGTAGTGGTCTTTCAGGATTACGTTAGGGTTCCTTAGTTAGAGGGTGAGGGTGATATCTATACTTGTGGGAAACTAGTTTGGCCAATGTTTGCGCTGTTGGCATTCAAGTGATATAATGAACCATTTTTATCTTAATGCACATTAGGAATCAAAGGATCAACCGGTTGACGATTTATCAGGGCACATATTTATGCCGAACATTTAGTGACATTTCTGCAACTTGAAGTAAACAGCGTGAATTCGGCATGTGAGATTGATACTGGGTCTTATTGCTTTCTCAATTTATTCAGTAACATCGTAAGTGTGGGAACAGTTGTACTAATTTTCTACTAAAATTTCTACAAGATGCCTTATATGACTTGAGAATAATAATAATATTGCTAAGACGTATTTTATTTATATATTTGTGTTGTGGTGTATTGAGAATTTGACGGCGAAATTTATACAAGAGCTATCTATTTCTTGATCTTTTCCGAGTATGTCTCTGTACGTCAAAATCTTCAAAGTTGAGCCATAAAATTGGACATTATTTGAGTGATTCCTCACTATTTGAATGTTTCTTAAATAAGAATGAACGAGTCGGTGGAGATCTACCAGTATACGCAATCTACTAGCCTTGAAGAATATTACGTTTTGACGGGAAGTAAGAAAACGGTTTTCTTTGGACAATTACTAACAATAATATTTTGTTGAGTTGTGAATCAAAATCGTGGTGGATGTTTAGTTAGTTTATGCAAATTGATTTACTTTGATTTCACAACTATTTCAAGGGATTCATTGTCGTTTTTACATAGTAAATGGAAGTATTGATATCGCCTGAAAAGTCGAATTTTTTCAAGAGAAGTTCGGGAAAGTTGAGACCATGTTCAATTCGCCAATAAGTATCTAACTAATAAAATTCTCGTAGGCATTCTCCTAGCAATGCATCCGAAAATTCGTTCATATTGGAGCCAAAAGTACTGTAATACCTTTGAGAACGAGGTCGAAATTTTTTTTCATACTCACATACTTACAATTTTAATATGGCTTTTAATTACTTCCTCGTATTCGGTCAAAACGGGTTAATATAATGTTCATCGTATTCTGGGTGCTGGTCATAATCCTGATTAACACTTCAGGGATGTATAATATCCGCACTACACACTACCTACTTCTTGTAACTTTTGGAAACAATTTTCGAACAAACCATTTACAGCTCGGTAGATAAATAGCCCGCCCGAACCAGCTGCGTTCAAGGTGCAAATAAGAAGGTCTGTACATTATTATGACTCGCAAACGACCGATGTCAGCAACAGTCAAGGGGCCGTAGAGCGTAGGAGAGAAAATCTCGTGCCGCGTCTGGCCCGCCCCGACGCGGCGACCTCCGCGTAGCGCACAATAGCTCTACTTACACCCCCGAGTGTGCTCCAAGTCTAGAATTGAGTGGGAGGGGGAGATTCTTCAAGAAAAGTCAACGTGTGCCCCGCAATGAGTCGGAACAATTCGATAAAAAGTCAACAGATGCGATAAGAAAAGACCCCACGGACAAACGTTGAACGTAACCCCCGTCAAGTTCACGCGCGATTCGATTGGAGATCGGAGGAGGAGTTGAACTATTCAAGTTCCGACTGCCGTTCGTGTATAAATAGCTCAACTGCCCAAAATCTCAACGTCTTCTATCAACCTTTGTTTCTTCCTTCGATCGAACTGAGGGACTAATTTTCCGTGAATAGAACCGACGCACCTTGACTATTATGCTATCAGAGTAGGCACGATCTGCACGCATACGTCGGCCGAGCCCGTGCAGTTTGACAGCCTAAAGGGTTGAAGACCTTGGAAGAACCCTCCAGATGAAATGCATAACTTTGGTCGGTACCAAACGCAGGATATGATCATCGACCGACAATTATAAACAGTTGAATGATTTGTGGTGGAACGGTAAAAAACATTAAACATGGAAATAAATTGAACCCAATTAAATTTGATCAAAAGTTCAGAAAGCGTTCATTTAGCAGTTGTGCAAAATTAAACTTTGCTTGAACTAGGATAACTCCACGATAACTTCCACGGTGTAAGCGTTCATTATACAGGTACCAATTAGATTGTAGATAAAGTATTATTTATATGGGCTCGTTTATCAATTGTAGATAAATCCCAATCTAGAGTAGAGTTACCAAGCAGTTTTACAGAAAACTCCTTAGAAGCACTAACTCTAGGATATATCGGATTGATTAAAGGACCCTAAGTTTAGGGTCAGTTGATCAATCGTAGAAAAATCTAAAATATCCTGGAGTTAGTGCTACCAAGCAGTTTTCTCGTGAGTGAGTCTACGGAAAATTACTTGGTAACGGTAATGGCAGATAAATCTGAGATATACCAGGGTTGACGTTACCAAAGTAGTTTTCGATATGCGCACTCGTGGGATAACTGCTTGGATCTAACTACTAACTTACTAATACAATCAACTTACTCTAGGATATCTCAGCTTTATCTACGATTGATTGACGGACCTTAATAATTTATATGACATAATACCTTAGTGAAGTCTTAATAATACAACAAAACCTATAAAATAATGTATTATTATATCTCATTATTAGGGTCCATTTGCCTCTCGAAAATAAATCCGAGTTTTATTAGAGTTAGCATTTCCAATCAGTTTTCCGTATACTCACGAGAAAATTCCTTGGTAAGGCTAACTCTACTGTAACCAGCTACGATTTCACGATTCTCACGCCGTGAGTCGGCCGTAAGCTCTCGATGCAGCGGTGAAGAATCACGCTTACGTTTCAAAAAGTTAGCAAAAAAACACTTAACGTTCATCGAAATAGTGAGCTATCGATAAATCGTGAAAAGGCTCACGATACGAGGGCTTAAATTAAATCCTGGACGGAGGCTGAGGAGATTTTAGATTGGGATCCCAAAGAGTGTAGTTGTAACGTTAAGGTTGAACAGTGGAGTTTGTGTGTTTCGGTCATTGTGTTGCAGTCGAATTTGATCAATCAGTTGTCATTGAGTTAGGTATCTGTTTTGTACCCTAGCTAATTAAGTTCTGTTGTTGAAGCGTAAAGTGTTCCGTCATTTCGAAGTTGCGTCCAAGCTTGGCAGGTAAAATTGTTCATTATAAATTAGAATCTCAATGTATCTTTCGTTGTATTTGAAGGTAATAAATGTTTAGTACCGGTTAATTGTTGCTTCCACACTCTAGATCGGATGGGCTTATCTACGGAAGTTCACCCGATTACATTGGTGGCAGCGGTGGGATCATAAGGGGGCAATAATTAACTGTGTCGGTGGATGTGTGTTTGTCTTATTGAAACGTATTGATACCTACTTGGCGTCATTGAGATTCTGATTTCTAACAAATTATTTTTAATTTAATTGTTCATTGTGTGTTTGCCTACTTATTTCTGTTGTGAACCGGTCTGATTCAATACCATTCCTGGCTTGCGACAGCCTTAGGTTATTTTATAATTCCCTATATATTTCGTGCCAGCCTTAATGTTTTTGTTATGGTTATTCGTTAGAGCTTCTGGGGTGCATTAGTAACTATTCCTGTTCGACCCTAGTTAGATTCAAAAGTATTGCTATGGCTGAGGATAATTCCTTGACTGAGTTGAGAGAAGTGGTTGAAGGGCTTGCTAAGGCATTACTACCTCTTGCAAATCTGTCCGGAAATCGGTTGCGCACTGAGGGGGACACCCATTATGAAGACGATATACCTAGATCAACGGCAAGGGCAATTGAGGCGTGGGATCCACGAGTAGGAGAAAATTTTCCGATAGAATATTTCTTTCAAAACTTTGAAGAATTGACTAATGGGCTATCCGAAATCCAGAGAGCTAAGTTATTACGTTCAAAAATCAAGGGAGACGCACTTACCTACATAATGGAAAACCCGCAATTGCGAGAAGGGCCTACCCCTTACTCCACGATGAAAGCTGGAATGGTTTCATGGTACGACCGCACAGATGCAGAGACTTGGACTGAACGCCTTTCTCGTGTGAAGCGTGAGGAAGGAGAGAGCCTTCGGAAGTTTGCCGACCGAGTCCGTCGCTTATCACAAAAGGTTGTGTCCACAGGATACCCGAATATGACCGGTGAAGAACGTCAAAATTCTTTCACGCTCAAGCTATCAAGGCATTTACGAGGGGACTATCTTCCCGACTAGGACCGCTTGTCATGTCTCATCGGCCAAGAACCCTTGAGGAAGCTTTGAAAAATGCCGAAGATTTAGCGGAGATGATTGAGGAACCGAGTGTACATTCGGATGATGATGATTGGAAAATAGGAGCTGCCGTGAGAACTGATAACAAGGCTACCACAAGGCTTTGCTTCAAGTGTCAGAGTCCATCTCACTTGGCTCGACATTGTCAGCTGGGAAATCAAGCTAGTTTGACGCCTCAGACCTCAACTCCGATAAGTCGAGAGACGCAAGGAACCCCGATGCGTCCATGTTACTTTTGTCACAGTTGGAACCATTACTCAGCTTATTGTTCCAAGAAACCGAATTGTGGATTCTGTGGGAAGGTAGGACATGAGGAATCTCAGTGTTTGGCCATGAATCCGTTCCGAGAAATGATAGAACAAAACCAAACTAGTCATAGAACCCCTAGTCAATCTCGCGTCTCTTCTGTTCTTGAAACTGACTTATCCGGGGGCGGGTTAGCAGTACACGAACCTAATGAGCAGACAGCTTCAACGGCCCTGAAATCGTCTGCACTGATTCCAATGGTAGTTGTAAAGGACAGCAAAACACTGAGGGTTAATGTTATGCTTAATGAGACTACACGAGAATTCATCGTGGATACCGGTGCCGAGATCTCAGTACTGGCAGAACCTGTAGAAGGAAGTCCAATCAGATCAACTGCCTTGGTGGCTACGGCAGCTGATGGCCACTCAATATCCTTGCGAGGAAGGCAGACGCTGAGAGTAAGACTGGGCAGCATCGAATTTTCCCACACATTTGTAGTCCTCCCAAAGGGAAGTAAGGGACTAAATCTTATGGGGCTAGATTTGATGGCTCGACTACCCATGAAGATTGAAGTGCATGACGGTCAAATGACCATGGCTACTCGGGAAAACCACCAAAGTGAACCTATGACAGTTCTGGCTCCACTACAAAGTGCGCCACAAGGAACGGAGGAAGGAGATAACGTTGTGGAGCAGTCACCGGAATTTGAGGAACTTCCATTTGATAAAACCCTTTCGAAGCCAGAGTACAAGGAAGCCTTAATGAAGCGTCTGGATCATCTGGATGCGGAGCAAAAAGGAAAAATTTGGTCAATCTTACATCCTCATCTAGATGCTTTTGGACCACCTGATGCCAATGGTTGCACTATTGGCGTCTGGCATCATCTCGACACAGCAGACCATCAACCGATTGCTCGCCGTTCTTACGCCGTGCCACATGCACTTCGACAGGAAGTGGAATCCCAACTTGAAGAACTTCTTTCAAATGGTATTATAAGGCCTTCAACCAGTCCCTGGTCTTCCCCTATTGTGATTGTAAAAAAAAAACAACAAAAGGGAGAGCCCATTAAGTATAGGGTATGCGTGGATTTCCGAGAAATAAACAAAATTCTAAAAACAGAAATCTACCCACTACCAAATATTCAAGAAACCTTGGAAGCCCTAGGGGAAAGTAAATGGTTTTCTACCCTTGATCTTACAAGCGGATATCATCAAATACCAATTACGCCTCAGGATCAAGAAAAAACGGCCTTCACGACTATGGGCCGACACTACGAGTTCACGCGTATGCCGTTCGGGTTAAAGAATGCGCCAGCGACGTTTCAGAGGACTATGCATAAAGTGCTGGAGGGTAAGGTGGGAAGCATTTGTCTCGTGTATTTAGATGATATTATCGTTTTTGGTCCAGATATTAATACTCATCTATTCAGACTAGGCGAGGTGATAAAAACGCTCCAGGAAGCAGGATTACGTATCAATCCTGCTAAATGCTCGTTCCTTCAGAAGGAAGTGAACTATTTGGGTCATTTGGTTACCGATCAAGGAGTAAAAATGGATTCTGGAAAGGTTAAGGCAGTTCAAGAGTACCCTGTACCCACTACGGCCACTGAAATCAAGGCGTTTCTGGGATTAGCAGGTTACTACAGAAGATTTATACGACTATTCTCGGAATACACGGCACCATTGACCAAGTTGCTTCGAAAAGGACAGCCATTCTGTTGGGGTACTGAACAAGAAACCGCCTTTAACCAGCTTAAAAAGGCTTTGGCCGAGGATATCATTCTACAATACCCAAATTTCAATGAAGAGTTTATATTGGCGACTGATGCTTCAATGCTCGCTATGGGGGCTGTATTATCACAGAGGGTGAATGGAACGGAAAGACCAGTGGCCTTTGCCAGCCGCACATTGAATGCAGCAGAAGCACGCTACTCAACGACAGAAAGAGAATTGTTGGCCGTAGTTTGGGCTACGCAACATTTCCAAACTTACCTACTCGGACGACCTTTTGTTCTCGAAACAGATCATGCCGCTCTGACAGCTGCCCTGAAACTCAAGGATCCTACCTCACGAATCGCCAGATGGACTCTACGGCTAGGGGATTACGATTTCACTGCCAGACATCGTCCCGGCAATCAGATGGGTCACGTAGATGGCTTAAGCCATGTGGTAATGGCAGGGGTGGCAACTTTATCCTTTCCCAGAGAGCTCATGAAGGTGGCCCAGGAGTTGGATCCATGGATTCAAGGGTTTGAGGAAACCGTATCCCCAGAATATACCAAGATAGATGGGTTGTGGTGTCGAAAGGTTTCTACGGTAGGAGGAGTAACATTTGCGGCTCTAATTCCAAAGGTGATGCGGAACTGGCTTATCATGGTATGTCACAGTTCACCGTGGGCAGGACATCCAGGAATAGAAACAACCACGCGCAATGTCAAAGCATATGGATACTGGCCAAAGATGTCACTAGACATCAAGCGGTTCATTGAACACTGTTCATCTTGCTTAAAAAGAAATTCTCCAAACAATTTAAGGGTGCCAATTATGAAGCCTCGCCTGCCATCACGGGTAGGAGAGATAGTTGGCATTGACCATGTTGGACCTCTGAAAACTATCAGCGGTTCGAGATACGTGTTAACCATGGTAGATCATTTCAGCAAGTATCCGGAAGCGTATGTGGTAAAAAATTGTGACGCCAAATCAGTCGTGCAGATACTCCTTACACATTACATTCCAACCCATGGTGTCCCCGAGTCACTTGTCTCTGATAGGGGGACAGCGTTTACTTCACAAATAGTACGCCAACTATGCAGTTCCTTAGGCATTGAAAAAGTATACACTTCCGCGTATCATCCTCAAGGTAATGGGGTTTGCGAAAGGTTTCACCGGACCTTAGCTAATATCCTAGCGCGGCTCAGTGAATGCAAGGGGTTGGATTGGGAAAAATTGTTGCCACAAGCTTTAGCTGCCTATCGTGCTTCACCCCATCACTCGACCGGCTTTACACCAAATTTCTTAGAGTTTGGTCGGGAACTTCGGACTCCGATTGACACGCAATTCACACAAGTCACTGACGAAACCTTGCAGAGTCGCCTTGAACGAGTAAAGGCGGTACAAGGAATTGTACAGCAAGAGCTGGAAAGGGCCTGGGCAAAGCGTGAGAAAGCAGTCAATTCTAGGCGCAGTATGCGTAAATTCCATACTGGGGACATGGTGTATGCAATGGATAAGACATCCATTAGCATGGGCAAGTTTAGAACCAAATGGAAAGGTCCTTACGTAGTGGAAAAGATTGTAACCCCAGTAACTTATGCCATTTCTGATCCATATGGTCGGCGTTATACGTTACATGTGGAAAACTTGAAGCCTGCCAGTGCTGACGGGGCTGTGGATCTGCCAATCATAGTGGAATTTCCATTGTCAAGCAGTGCACAAACTAGCCCTCCAGAAGTTACGTCTTCAGAGACAGACAGCAATAGTGACTCAGACGATGAAGAGTTTCATGAAAACATAGGCCACAGTACGATATCCATGGTTAATGACGATATCAAATTGCAATCAAGAGTTGTTAGGAAATCAGAATCAGAGAGTGTTCCTCTAGTTGATCCATTGGAGAATGGTGGTCATTGCCTGGTGGATCCCGACAATACGGCCTCAACTCAGTACAACTTGCGTCCAAGAAAAAACAAGAATGGGAATAACTGTTCAGGATGTTTGGGGGTAATTGCTACTTCGGGGAATGGTGTTGAACCAGTACCGGTGTTGCGATTAGGTAGAAATAGGCAATCAAGTAAAGAGAAAACTTTGTTCACCCCAGATGCTTTTGAACTTCCATTTAGGTGGTTACAGAACATGTCAGGAAAAGCTCCACTAGACAAAGATAGGGCAGAAAACGTCGTTGATGACCTAACGGAATGGCTAACCATACCAGGGCCACCAGCTCCCGATACAGGATTCACAAGACCAACCGAAGTTGAGGATTTGCAAGATGTTGATGTGGCTTCTCTAATTGACATATCTGTTCCAAGCTTGCTGGCAGGAGCCTCTTCACTGACTACGGAAGAACCGTACTCATTTGATTCGGCATCAGCCCCAGAATACACCGTGGCTACTGTGAACTCAAAAGGGGTACCTGAGTCATTGTCCACCACGTCATATGCCAGGGGTCAGCAATTAAGCTGTAATGTCCCTGACACTGTTCTTGGTGATCCAGAGCCACAGCAGGTTCATTCCTCGTCTCGGCAGAAAATTTATCAAAAACTGGACCTTCTTCGTCAGATTGTGGAGACCGCATTAAGCAATAGTTCGGAACAGCGGGCATTTCTGCAAATGGTGGATCCTCTCGTTTCTATGATCAAGTCGGCAGTTTCTCAGCTCCCAAATGGACTGTCGTCTTGCAAGACTTCACAAGGAACCCAAACAGAAGCCCAAGATCAACAACCAGTGTTCTCATCATCAACACAGGCGCCGGTATCAGTCGCAACCCTCACATGCAATAGCGCTGTTTGCTGTCCTGTCTGCTATCGTACAGTCAAGAAGTTAAATGCCTGGAGGTGTGATCCATGTAAGACAGCTGCCCACTTGCAAAAGGCAAAAATCATAAGGGGTGCCTCGATTCCAAATTGCCTGCACGACGCCAGGATTACTGTGGATAAATGTCGAGGTTGTTGGTTCCGCCGATATTTGACAGCCTTCAAGCAGAGATGGGGTCGGGATTATCTTGAGGAGACCCGTTCACGCAAGTTTCTACCGGACACTACTCTCGGAAGTGGGGACCCAATCCCAGCTGGGTCTTCTGAAGTTCACGATGGCATGCAAGGATGAAAAACTGATGACGTTGCATCAGCCTGCAAAAGGGAGGATGATGTAACCAGCTACGATTTCACGATTCTCACGCCGTGAGTCGGCCGTAAGCTCTCGATGCAGCGGTGAAGAATCACGCTTACGTTTCAAAAAGTTAGCAAAAAAACACTTAACGTTCATCGAAATAGTGAGCTATCGATAAATCGTGAAAAGGCTCACGATACGAGGGCTTAAATTAAATCCTGGACGGAGGCTGAGGAGATTTTAGATTGGGATCCCAAAGAGTGTAGTTGTAACGTTAAGGTTGAACAGTGGAGTTTGTGTGTTTCGGTCATTGTGTTGCAGTCGAATTTGATCAATCAGTTGTCATTGAGTTAGGTATCTGTTTTGTACCCTAGCTAATTAAGTTCTGTTGTTGAAGCGTAAAGTGTTCCGTCATTTCGAAGTTGCGTCCAAGCTTGGCAGGTAAAATTGTTCATTATAAATTAGAATCTCAATGTATCTTTCGTTGTATTTGAAGGTAATAAATGTTTAGTACCGGTTAATTGTTGCTTCCACACCTCTAGATCGGATGGGCTTATCTACGGAAGTTCACCCGATTACACTACTATACGGCCTTATCTGCTATTGATAAACGTACCCTAGATGGATTTAAGTATACTATCAGGTTATAGATATAATATTGTATTAGAATAAATTATATGAGCGTTAGTAGAGGGGTTGTGAGGGGGAGAAAAACCAGGCACTTATCCTCCAGATTTTTAATTGCTGGTCGAGCACTTTCACCCATTCGGGCATCTTCAGGGCGACGTGGAACCATGAGGTCCACAGCCCGAATGGGCGAAAGTGCTCGGCCAGCCATTAAAAATCTGGAGGATAAGTCGCCTGGTTTTTCTCCCCCTCACAACCCCTCTACTACAACAAATGCGACGACAACCAAACGAAGAATATAATATAAGCATTGATCAAAATCAATTAAGCCGGATGCTACGTATCTTCAGGAGAGTAGGTACTTAGTTTTTGTGAACTGGCGAATTTCAATTGGACAGTGGTTGATATTCTTATAGCATAACACTTTTAATGTGTTCACTCTGATAAGCTAGAAGTAATCGTGTAGCCTCGTAATTATAATTTTCATTTTCTTACTTATATCGCTGATTTGAACTCGTTTTTCGATCGATTTGTGCTCTTCATTATCCGAAAATATAATTTTTCCGCATACGCGTTTAGTCTCTCTTATCTGATTTTGTATTTTTATCTTCCTCGAAGAAAACGATTTACTGAATCATAGCGTTGTCCTGAATTGCTCGTTCTTCGAAGTTGTTAGGGAGACGTAGTGTACGATTACTGAGGTTGTGAGAAACGTTGCCACTGTTTATCTTATCATGAGCAGGGCAAAGGCGTTTCGAACTGATTAAAAAAAAATTATACTTGCCTCTAGGAACGTTCTCTGCGAACGTAGAATTTTAACCGTACAATATCTTCGTATCTAAGGACCGCGCCTAACAAACAAGCCCTCCTTGAAATCGAATCATCGTCAAAAAACCTTTTTCTGGGCAGCTTTTGTTTGGGATGCAGATAAATTACGCAGTTCGATTGATATACCACTATTTTACTGCGAAAGCGAGCGTTTAATTTTATGTGTACACAATTCAAATAAATATGTAGTTTTTCTTTTGAATCAATATCATAATTTTAATTTATACATCGATCGATATGCATACTTAATGACCTTGTGAAGGTCTCTATGAGTTCAAATAGAAACTTTTCCATTTTTCCTCGTTCTGAAAATATCTAATTTGTCGATTTATCAAAAGTACTCGCAAAAGTGGTAGTTATTTTTGTATCATTTGGAATAGAGCATTGAAATTAACGTCATAGATCAGACATTAGAAACTCATGAGACAAACACAATAGCTGGGAGCGAGTCTAAAAAAATATTCAAGATCATCATGTTCTCCTTTTGCGGACACTTTGGATTTATCTGAGTTGGCTTTTACGAGTTTATTAGTTCTCATATTGCAGACTGAAGGAATTCGTAATCCGCTCTGTGTCCTTCGTATTGAAATCAACAGCAACGCGTTAGTTCATTCAAAACCTTCGCTCATAGTGCATAGCTAAGTTGGTTTTTTGAAATTTTTAGAGCGGTTAACATTTTCTGCATCTGAGTGAACTGTTCGCGCATCCTCCTGGAGAAATTTCGTAAGAGTGAGTTTTCGGGATAATTGCTGCTATTTTAGCATTTCTGAATGTGACTGCAATTGCGAATTAAGTAACCTAAAGAAACTCGACGTTTTCGATTTTCTGCCGTTGTATTAATTGCTCAATGTAGAGCTTTTAAACTTCGGGTACCGATACAGCAGCTCGTTTCCAACGAAATATCTCACATGTTTTGGAGAGCTCTTATAATTTCTAATCGTCGAGGATTCTACGATTTCCGTCCTTTTCCGACCTCGACTTACTTTATCGGCTCTAAGTAACTGTTGCAGATTAAGAGCATTTTTTCGAATTCACCTCAGTCCTGAAAGTCTAATTTTAGGAGCATCTCAGTGCTTCCACTTGCTGTGTAACTGATGAAGTAGTTGCTGAAAAAGTTGTTCTTTTCATTAAAGATGAATGATTCTATCTATGGGGTCCTTCACTGTGAATTCGATTCTAATTATGTTTTCGTGCTCATTCGTCTATAATTCCTTCTAAAAACGGCCGGCAGAAATCCGATGAGGTCTTTTGGAAGATGAGACTTGAAAACAGGTGATCTATTCAGCATTGGGTCGAGGCATTCCTGTTGTCATGGGAGGTCTTCGGCGAAAGAGTAGAAGCTATGAACCGGCTTGAGTACGAAAAAAAAACAAGTAGGCGTCGATCTGTGGTCTGTTGGTTGTGAGGTTTGCTTACCTGAGCTATCCAGCCATCCAAGAGTCCCTATTCTACCTGAACGAGACCTGTTGAGGCATTGAACCTATGGACTGCAGTTTTTGACTGAACGAGATGGAAGTTTAACAGGTTCACCTTTGAATGAACAGGTTACTTCTGTTTAGATGAAGCTGTTGCGAAAAAGGAAGCAAAACGGAAGAGCTGTTTGTGGCTTTTCTCCGGAACGATTTGAGTTTTCTCGGTGAATTTACTTTACCACTAACGATGAACGAATTCATTCGTATTTTACGCGTTTCGTCTTCGATGAAAATTTTACAGTGTTTTGGCTATCAACGTAGGTAGTTAATATTATTAATAATTTTTTCGAAATATAAACATACAAGGTATATGCACAAAATAATGATTAATTTGTGAAGAAGCAGCGGATCGTGGTTTGGTTGAAGAGGTTTTCTCTCTGAGATTATTTACGCGTAGGTATCGTAAAACTCAACGTATTGGTATATTCGTATCTCGTGCTCATGCAAAACGCGTCTAATTTCGTGCTACCGAGTTTGGAAGATTGTACTCTCTTCTATACTAATGATTGAGCGTAGTGATCGATATAGAGTAAACGTTACAAGGTCTTCTTGTACTGTTGGAAGTAACTTGTAGCCCTTACTATTATTGCCCTTATTATATTATATTTGCTGCATTGCTGTTTGCTCCCTCGTTTCCGTGAGTGAACGTCCTAACTCCGAGGCTAAGTATTATCTTGAGTTTCTGCAATGGGCTGGCAAGTCGTCACTCGCTGGTCGTTCTTCGTTCTCCGCACTCCTCTGTCCCCACTCATTGCCCATTCTCATCTTGAAACAGTCGACGGAAATAATGCATCCCCACCGCCGAAGTTACTGCCTTGGCTAACGTTCCTCCCTCTCCTGGTACTGGCTGAGCCCCGCCCTCCGTCGGAGCCGGTTCATTCCCCTTGCTGTCGACTACGCGTTTTTATAAAATCAGTCGCTTCGGTGCAATTGACTCGGTCGTTTCTTGTCCGTCTTAGTTGTCTGTTTGTTATTTCTTGAGAACAATCGTTCTCAATCGGAAACGAACGGGCTTCAGTCGCCGAAGCTCCTTGTGCTTTTGAACTGTCCTAGGATTTGTCGTGATTCGACTGTATCCAGAAAGCATGGAGTCACCTGAGGACATCTTCTCCTGTACGAGGTTAGTCGTCTATGATGAACCGCATTATTTAGACCGTGAGGACGATTAGGATATCAAATTGACAGTGCAGTGCTAGGAGTAAGACCGTAATAATTTCCTTTCGATTTTTGGTTAATCATTCATAATGAACCATTGTAATCGCCAAAAAATGAAATCTCTAACCCTCCTCAAAATTTGATGTTTTACAATTCAACGCTTGTGGAATCCGAATATCCAATAAAACAATTCTGACCGTACGCCGTCAACACTTTTCCGATAAAACGATAAAAGCTAAATATTTGAAATTTTCACCATACATCAATCTTGGCTTGAAACCACAGCTCTATTATTTAACCAAATCGCTAGGTACCTCAATTTTAATGGTATTTTTGAGGGGGGAAAAATACATATTTTCCAACGTGTTTCAGAAAAAGGTGTATTTGATATCAATTTCTATATCGATTGACACCATTACGGGGTCGATAGCTTTATTGGTTCTCGAGTTATCGTAGCTTTTGGGTTGACTGGGACATTTTCAGAAATTTCGCATGAGTTCTCATAACTCGTGAGTTCTTGGAGCTTTTAAAATCAGAATGGTTGTCAAACATTTGTACCGTTAGGCAAAAAATTCATCTTTCAATATGTACATTTAAAAAAAAAAAAATTACAATTACAATAGTCGCGACGGAGTTCTCCTCCTATATTTACCTATCTGTTTTTCGGTGGGAACGTTCCAAATAATGTTCGGAATAATTACTATCACAAATGGATAAGTCTTTCCTCACTGAAGCGACGGAATCTATCCATTTGACTCCAACCTCCAGAGCTTCCTAATTTGGCGAGGGACAAAGAGAGAGAAATTTTATTTATATAATTTCGACTGAACGCTGTCATCTCATTCGGAAATTATACTTCTTACCGACGACGTAAATTGTATTACTACTAGGGTAATGTTTTTCACATTTTAATCAACCTCAAAACTAATTAATGACTACTACTGTCGTATATGGCAGCACATGGCTATTTCACACTGAAAATTGTAGCTTGAGTAAGGTTTCTATGCTAGGAAGCTCGGGCGAAACGTATCTAGTTGATAATTATACTCGGTACATTCGGATCTAATCATTTAAAATTATTATTTAGGTAAGTAAATATTCAATTTAAAAAAATATTAAATTGTATTGGTCAATGTTTCACGAATTAGATCGAATCAGATATTTTCCGGCTTATTGGGAAACCTCAGATTTTGTACGGACATGGAATGTTATACAACTAAGTTCTTCCTAACTTGATTATTACAATTTGGAGTTCAATGTATTTTTAGCTTGGCCGAAGTGTAGGTATGTTAGATTCAGAGGTGTTTGAGGTTCCACGGAAAAAAATATTTGCCTTAATTTGACGTTGGTGCTCTCAGAAGAGCGTGCCCGGAATATGCCAAGAATAATTTTATCTTCCGGGTTGTTGGTCGTTATTAGTTCACAATATTCCTTAACTCTCTCATAGTTCATACTAAAAATCACTCTTACTACCTCTTACCTGCACTCCTAGATAGACCTACTCTTATGGTACTTTATCTTCAAACAATCAAAAGTCGTACCTTGATTACCCAACATCACATGGTTCTTGTAGCAATATCTTGCTGATGACTGGTCGGAAGTATCAAATTTTTAGAGTTTCAGGCGATCAGCTACCCCGCCGTTTTTGCACGGCGTCCATCATCATCATTTCAAGACGGTCTTTATCAGTACGACTGGAGGCCGGATGATAATATTAGAGCCGTTAGAAAGGGGCCGCAACGTCATCATAATGAAAATAATATCGATTGGTAATCGCGTGGTTGC
This sequence comes from Tupiocoris notatus, assembly GCA_037159825.1. NCBI lineage: Eukaryota > Metazoa > Arthropoda > Insecta > Hemiptera > Miridae > Tupiocoris > Tupiocoris notatus. Next base: position 689,497 of record JASJUZ010000306.1, on the reverse strand, counting down.
TGATCGCCTCCGACCTTGGAAATCTGGCTTCCTCTAGAATTTTCTCTATTACTAATCTTTATGATCTTGGACAGTGGTGGGCAACATTGTAAGTTTCACTGATTGAAAATCGATGATCTGCAGTTTTGATCGAATAACCTGCGCCCGTTGGACCATTTTCCAACCTGTCAATTCGTTCGCCTTTAACGCCCTCTGGCACGTCAAGCGCATTCTGTTGGTATCCTCTGCAACTAACGCGAGTTCTACGCCCTAACGGCTGCAGCAATAGATCTCTCTTAGTTCCTAAATCTATGGAATACTCGTTACATGATTTGCCCATGGCTGTAAGCGAAATGAGCTAACTGCAACGTTAATTAATAGCCCTTGGACAACACACAGTAACTTCTTAATATTATTATTATCGTTCAAATTATTCCTCCTGGCCACATATAAGTTAACATATAACTCCATCAAGGTTATAACTGAATGATTGGTTCAACTGGGCGTCACTGCGTCAGTAGAAAGAAGAAACGCTCATACGATTGATGAAGTAACCAGGCTCTCAGTTATAAGCTTTTCTTATGTACTTACTAGGTTTTTATCAAAAACTAGTGGTGTGCATAGATTGCACAGTACTTCCATGTTTGAATCAGTAACAGGTATAACCGATTATAAAATTAAAAAACTAATACAAAGGCCACAACGTCAGTAAGTAAACTACAACTGTGAGGTATTGTAAAACTAGTCAGGTGGTCCAAACACAGAAAGAACAGCTCGTTCAAATGCTAATTACAAACGATATTTGGATACCACGGAAGTACGGTATGTGACGCTAACGTTTAAAATCAGTCGTCATTCACCCGCCTAGAAAACATTTCTCGACCTTAAACGGCCTAATATATATTTGAAGACTTTCGAGGACTGTGAAGATTCTAAGTACAAAAACTAAGTGTACCTACCACGGATGTACTGTATGTGACCCTGACGATAAAAATCAATCGTCGAATAGCCCTCATCAACATTTCAAGACCTTGAGCGTCAAATGTATTGATTTTTGCGCCTCTAAAAATCCAAATACAAAATACGCACTAATGAAATAGTGAAAAAAGCTCATTACGTGGAAGTACGGTGTGTGAGCCAATGGATAACAAATCAAGGGTCATCAAACGTTGATTATTTATTACTCTTATAGGCTGTGAAAATCAAAACTGAAAAACGTAACAGTGAAAGTACTGTGTGTTATCCGAAATCCAGAAAAGGCTATTTTTTACGAATTCACCGGAAGAACCTTTCCTGAAAATGTTGTTGTGTTTCATTCATTTTTCATGGAGATATGACAATAAATTGTTGTCTTTTTTTGACCACCGACACTTGTTCAGAAAGTATTTCTCAGTGTTGTAATATGAAAATTTCCTTCGAAGTGACCTCCGTTCCGTATTCGTCTTTTCGGACGATCACTATACTTCCATTTACTGCGTAAACATGGAAGTAAAAAATAATCATGATTTTTGAAACCTTTTAAGTAATAGATCTGTGTGAGTTGTGACGGTATATTAATAAATTTAATGCACAGCTATCATCTGGATGATGACCAAAGATAAGATGAAGATATCATCCAAGTAGGAATTAGGCAGTAAGTAGTGTATAATCTTTTTTTTTTAACATTTAGGTAATTCATATTGAGCTTTTTCTGTCTGATAATTTCGCACGTATGGTTACTTCTACCGAATTGCTGTGACATGTTGAACTTTCTCACAACAAAAAAAGTCCATCATTAGCGTTTGATTTACTAATTTAGAATGTTGAAATTTCTCCTAGACCCAAGTAATAATAAGCGTGCATCTTGATTTGGGTAATCGATCAATTAATTCGATACCGATACCAATTATCGATTGCCCCAATCTCGAGCGCACTTCTCGGCGACAGCTGCACACTATGCGCCGCTCTGAGAAGGGAAAAAGAGGGCGCATTCACCCTCTGTTCGAATCGGCGATAAAAGTATGTAGGTGAAATGGCTACAACTACAACAGCTAGGCATTCTGCCTGCCCTTGGGTAGGTTAGGGGCTTTGACTGGTAACTTCCCTTCCTCTCCATGTCCACCTTTCAAGAGGGCCCTCTGCATTACAAGCGTCGTATGGCGAGAGCGAGAGGTTTCCCGCTCTAGGGCTTAGCCAAAGGGCGATCCCCTCCATTCCATGAGGACTGCTGCACTTTCCTACTGAGCAGACCTCACATCTCTTCTCTGTCCCTGTCCTGTCCTTTGGTGCCGTTCAAAGTGAAAACTTCATGTTTTGGCTCAACATCGAGGCATTATTGGGTCATCTTTAATCGGGCTATCTTCACACACACACACTGGTCTGATCTTCAAGATTTTCGTTTCCGGTTTCATATTTACTACTTTCATCATGGAATCCCCCATCAACTGTCTGCAAATGGACGAAACTTACTCTCCAGACACGTAAGCCGTTTTGAGAAATTCTTCTACTCCCTGGCGACGCTTAATTTAGCAATGTTACGTGTCGGACTGAAGCTTTAATAACTTGAAGCCTCCTCGGCCGTCGTTTTGTTTATGTTTCCTATACCAGAATTGATAATCAACTGTCTATTTGCGTATGATGACGAACTATAGTATATTTTGATCTGATGTTCCAATCGCTCGTTGATTCTGCCGTGAATAGATCTTTGTCTCTATCGCTAACAACAATCAATAACTATTATGAACTCTCTCAAAAGCACGGATGCGTTACTGTTTCACCCTTCTCGAACTTTTTCATCTCCGATATTTGAATGTCAACTCTCTGGCATTCCCTTGGTGTGTGTTGGCGAGTGAGAAACCTATTCTTCTCAACACATTCTCGAATTCTTAACTACTGGCCAACATATTTCGGGGCGTTGTAGCTGTATCGTTATCAACGGACGTACCTACATAATTATTGAGGAATAATTCCGCTACATAATAAAGAATTATTGGAGAATGGTTCGCCCTGAGTTTCTCCCCCGTAACCTCACACCAAGGGATTTTATCTGGGCATTCTTATTGTTATCGTTTTTGCAGAAAAACTTGTTCAATAATCAGTCCTACTATTTACGGGTTCCATCATTTATCATTTTTATTATTAGGTATAACTACTATTAGGGCCCTAATATAACCTTCATCGATCAAGGTACGGAATATCCGTGTACTAGTATCATGTGTATTAGCTTCTTATTTTCGTTTAAAAAAAATGTCATCCGAATTTCATTAGCGCCTCTTCTGCTTTACTTCAACAGAATTTTCTAGATCACCCTCTAATTCGGCGTTTTCCGTTAATGTTGAGAGCGAACTTTCTAAATGAGCGCTCTCTTTTTTTATCTTGTTCGATTATGTGGGAACATCATTCTGCATCAGAGCCGTTCGATTTATATGGTTAGCATGCCCTCTCGGTTTTCATAAAAGTTGATAATTTCGTACGATGTTCGCTTGCTATGTTCAACCAACGTGGCTGATACACGTGTATGGCCATTGGACCGGTTGATCTGCACAAGGTGTCCTAAGGGTCCAGGTATATTCAATACAATGGTTTCCCGCCGTTTTCTCTGGATTGGATCTATAGTGAGACACCTGAGCTTTATAGAAATGCGAGTGCACTCCCACTAAGTTTCGCCTTCGATCATGGAATCTGTCAGCAGCTGCTGCGTTCGTCATGGTGGCGAGAAAATGCAACTCGCTTTTCGGTTTTTCACTCGAGGCGTAAAATGCGAGAGAAAAAATTCAAGTTTGGCATTTCTGTTACCAACGAAATTCTCTTGAATACGGGTGCGACTGGTTTGGAAGAAACCGTTGTAAATTGACCATGGGAGAAGATGAATTTCAATAAATGATTAGCCCTCTTGTTCGGTGTCTCTTTTGTAGTGTTCTTTCATTGAAGGTTTCTTAATTTATTTTTCGTGGGGCTTAAATAGGTCAAAGACAAGGGATCTTTAAAATGCTTAGTTGGCACATTTTATTTGGTGTTCTGCCGTACTTTGTATGATTGAATCACAATAGTTGTTAACTTAAATGGTGGATCTAAGAAAAATTGAGTTGGAGTTAGCCTTAGGCTGTACAGGCAACGCCAACAGCAATGTAGTCAGCAACGTAGTCAACCTTTGTTTTTGCTAGTAACATTGCTGTTGGCGTTGTCTGTACAGCTAACTCTAAGGCTAAATCCAATCAATTTTTTTGGTTAAATCCATTATAAGTATACGATCGTTTTAATATTATAGTAATTTTCTTCGTTTTTCAGGTTGCTGTCGAGTGGGCTGCGTGTAAGCACGCCTCCAACAGGGCGACTTCAGCCAAAACGGCTCCAACTCGTTCCAACGCCTGATGAAAACCACCCACCGCCGACTCTTAGCTTGAGTCCCCTTTTATCACCTCCTGGAGTATGGAAATCGAAACGCAGCGCCCACAATCTTGAAGAAATCATGGATAACTCTTCGCAGGATTCAGGATGCACCATGTCGTCCTGCACTGCTGAAGATTCGTCGTCGTCCTTCAGGTACCTTGGAACTCCCGAACCCCGAATTTCTTGCCAACCTGAAATCCAATGGAGCCAGCGAATTTCCTTCTTGGTGGAATCTGCATGTTGAAGTTTACCAATATGAAACCGATAACAGAATTAAAATGGAATATCCAGGTTCCAAAGTATACCAAAATCAATTTCAATATCTGCCTCTGTTTACCAGTCGCCTTCATAAACCAAAAACAATGCAATAGTTTTTTTTTTTCGCTACAAAAAATATAATATTCCTTTCATCTGTAAATACAATGGATATCATCCCTGAAAAGAAAATTCGCTTTGCACTGCTTAACATCTGCAGTTGACTCTTGAACTTTTGGGGTGGAGGAAGAATGCGTCGTAATATTGCTTCGACTGACAAGGGTAAGTGCCGTCCTTGAAACCGACCTAAAGCACTTTAGAATCATTTTCGGAATCACACATTATGGTGACTTGTACTTTGTTGCTCCATGTATTAGTCTTTATTAACTTCGTGGCTCAGGCATCCTAAGTACAAACACTTTTCCAAATTTCTTGCTAATTTTTCTAAATGCCTGTCTCTTACCTTTCCTGCCTCATATTCATGTCTCTCTTTCCTGAGGATGGTTAGTGATGTTGAAAATGTTCCAACCTCTTCAATATTTTCCTTACCTTCATTCTGCTGGTTGCTTAGAACAGTGTTACAACTTGGTAGAAAATTTTAAATGAATTCCTTGCTAGTAAGATGAACTTATTGATCAATCTTATTAGAGCGTGTAGGACTCAAAGAAACTGAAAGTCAATTGATGGCCTCAACTGATTGGCGCTTCTGAGGTGTTGCCACAGCTTTTCAGCTAGTTGGATGGGAAATATGGCAGTAATTAGGACTTTTTTTGCATTACGAGTTAGAGGAACAGTGGACAGCGCCCACAAGTCGAATGCAGATAGATACTTGAGATAGTTCATTAGGCCTCTGCAAACGCCAACTATAGTTGAACACAATTCATAATAGGAAACTTTCTACTTCAACAATTGTAAATTGTTGAGTTGGAAAATAAGCAATTATAGTGTTTTATGACCACCCCTTTATATAGTTCAAGTAATATTGATTTAATGCCGAATGATGTGATATGAATACTGAATGCTCCTGTCGCCTTCCTCATCTTCTTGGTTTTGTTGTCGCGTCTCTTGCATCTTTTGAGTGGTGAGGGACCGAAAACCAGATGACTCAGTTTCTAAGCTTTTATTAACTGGCTGAGTATTTTCGATCTTACAAGAGAGTGCTAGGTCCTCCAAAGAAATACCTACCTCCATTTAATTGTTTTCAAAAAACGTGCTACAGATTTCTCCTGTCAAATTAATTATTTGCAACCCCAATGACGCCCTCTAATATTATAATTAAAAGATTGTAAAATGCTTTAGTTTTCACCTGCTGAGTTTGTTCTTTGTTCCTGTTAAGATTTGTTTTTTAATGTTTTCACTTTTGTCCCAACAGGTTTGTTCAACCATGCGGTTTTGCCCCAAAACGGAATAGCAGCATGGAGTCACCAAGACGCTGCCTGACTTTCCTTTCTGAAAATTCACAATCCTCGGTGGACGATGGTGTTTATTTAGAGCTTTATGAAGACGAAGATGTGAACACTCAGTTGCCATTGGCGTTAGACTCCCTGATATCGGGAAAAATTCTCACAAATGTACCAAATTCCCCATCGCCACTGAAACGGCCCTTCAAGGAATTGCCAGCTGATGACAACGCGACTCCTGTTGGCCGTAGGTCATTCCGTGATACCGACGACTTCACATTAAAACGCCCTTTGCTCCCTCGTGATAATTCCACTGTGGAAATCCTTTCGCCAGCCAAATCTCGACTCAAACGTTTCAAGACATCAGTTGACAAAAAAGATATAAAGAACGGCGGCACACTTTTCGATTATGGATTTTGGAAACACGCCAGTCCTCTCCCGATTAAAGATGACTGCGTGCCACCAGCTTCAGAAGTCGAGATCAAGTTGGCTGTACAACGCTGTAAGTTAACTAATTCTAGCTTCAATCGATATATAGCTATTGCAGTTATATTCAGGGTTTTCCAATCACACTTGAATCAGTTGAATGATTGCACCATTATAATGAGCAACCCTTGTTATTCACTTGATCACAAGGGTGTACATCCAGTCACAATACAATCCAGTGGGTGTTCATTATTCTAGAGAGTAATTTTACTAATAGAAAGTCAGTGTCAAGAAGATCACTAATTTCAATTGAGAACTTCTTCCTGTCCTATTGAGATTCTGTATAACTTAGATTTTTTTCTCCATTTTCTTGAAAAATGAAATTGATGATCTTCTCTTATGTCATGTGTTTTATGAGCTTTTTTTATTACAGCCGCTCAGGAAGAGCTAATTGGAGACTTCTCGCGACCGCACGTTCTTCCCTTGACGACAGGAAAACACGGTGACCTGAAGACAATTTCTTGTGAAACGTTGGCCCACGTATTGGAAGGTGGCTACAGCGATTCAGTCAACTCTTACCGAATCATCGATTGCCGCTATCCGTACGAGTTCAACGCTGGACACATCAAAGGAGCAGAAAATATGTTTACATGCGACCACATAAAAAATGCGTTCATCGACCAGAAATCACATCCTTCGACTGCCGATTCTGATAAACGAGATATTGTCATCTTCCACTGTGAATTCTCCTACGAAAGAGGGCCATTCTTGTAAGCGTTTCTTGGGTACCTTGTTTGTCAGTAATCTGTTTTCTGCCATTGTTCCAATTATTTCAGCACTAAATATCAAAATTTGTTGATGAATTTTTATAGATTTCCCTGTTCTTTTTGTTTTCTCAGAAACCGTTTTCTACGCCAGACCGACAGAGCCAACAATACTCATAAATATCCCTCATTGAAATATCCAGAAATCTATCTTCTGAACGGTGGCTACTCTGAATTCTTTCGAAAATTCAAAGAACACTGCGACCCTCAGGCTTACAAGTTAGTGTTCTGATCCATTATTTGTAATCATGATAGCATACTAACTACTCCAGACTAGTAAAATCTTCTAAAGAAAGACTGCTTCGTTGAAAGTAGCATGCAATTTTCTGTAAGTCTTGCGTATGTATTTCTGGAATTTATTTGGGTTATTGTCAAATCTTCTTTCACCAAAGAATGAAAGTTCTGGAAACCTTTTCTACAAAAAATTCTCTTCGTTCAGTGAACCATCAAATTGTATCATTTCCAGAGAGAGAGAAATCAACCAATTTTGCTCGTTATCATTAAAGGGAATTTGCCAGCTCTGCCCTGGGAATAGTCGAATTTATGGGGCGTAACAATACTGTCGTCTGTCACACTCCGTTTCAGATCTAAGTCTATCAAAACTCCGTTTAGTGTCCTAGCTCCAACAGCTGCTCCGTGACTATGTTGAGACTAAATCTTTTTGAATATCCAGCTCTTACATACATTTCATGATGTTTTTCTTTTTTCCAGAACAATGGACGACCCCTCGCACAGTTCAGAATGTAAACAGTTCAGAGCAAAATCGAAGACGTGGGGCGGACCAAATAACAAAAAATCAGTCACCCGCTCCCTCTCCCGTCTCATGTGAACTTTTGATAATTGTCATCGGCAGGAAAAAAACTCCAAAATTACGGTTCCTAATGACTATAGCTAAACAGGTGCTGTTCTGCCAAGACTGATACTCACGCTCGTAGCAATAAATAGCAACTTTCAACCGCTGTGTCGAATTTCTGCAACAAAAAAACTATGATCGCACAATATGAGCGAGTACAGTTGGAGGTTTCTTTGACTGAGGATGTGTTCGACAATAATTTCATTCTAATTGTGTCAATTTCTACGATTTCCCTTTAACGCTACCCCGTTCTCTCTTGAATTCCCCACACAACGTCGTTTCTCTAGTCTACTTTGTCGAGCACTTGAAACTTGAAGAAAAACAAAGTAAAGTTGTAAATACAAACTTTTTTTTTCATCTTTGTAAAAAGAATTACTAATCTACTTTCTCTTTTTAAGAATGACACGTTATAATGCTGCAATACTTGTTCGTTACCTCGATACCGCAATACAAACTATTTTTTTATTTTACGTAAATTGTCGAAGTGCAAATTGGACCTTCGGGCCCTTATAGATATGTAAGGTTTCTCTATTCTCATTATCTCTTATTTTGTTACGCTTTCCTGTACATTTCGCTAGGAAATTTTTTTTTTCTTCTCAATAAAACGTTTCGACTACAAAGCATTTTCATTAGTTTTATTTTCTACTAAATTTGGTACCTACTACAATATTGGAATGTGACGTCTCGAATCGTGGATTTTCATGTTTTGAGTAGGGTTGACCCATCTCGCCTGTATATCAAGCATGTTGTAAGGTTTATTTTTATTTTATGTTGTGTCGTTTGCTTTTTCTCGCCCAAAATAGTGAAGCTCTTTGTATTAATAAATTGAAATAAACGTTCAATCTATGGTTGGGAATACTTTTTTTTTATCTTCCCTTGTCGTGAGCTGCCTGCAAATTATTGATGGGCCCTCGAGTCCACAATCTGAGTTGAACCTTTTTGAAGAAAATTAGAATTATTAGGTATTTTGATCGTCTGGAAAGTCGAATTTGGAACCAAGTTCCTGTTGGAAGAGATTTTCATAGTAGTATACTCAAAATCACTTTCTGAACAAGTGTTCGTGTCTCCCACGATGATTGAATGATGCCTGATGTTTTTCAAGTGGGTCGCGTACAGTGCCCTTATTTTGGCTATAGGCTGACCGTTTGTGTACTGTAGAAAGTAATTGACAATTTTTCTGTTATTCGAATTCGATTCCCTGATTAAACATTTCTTCTTGTTGAAGAGAGAGAATGACATATTATCACCCAAGAAGAAAAATGTTCTGACCTCCCATCAAAATTTAATTTTTCTGTTTCGAGGCATGAAGAATCCAAATATTCACTTAATCATTTTTTGTCCGTCCACCGTACGCCGTCAACACTATTCTGACGAAACTAAAAAAGCTCTTTTTAGCTGATCAAAAAAAAAGTTCGGAATGATTTCTATCACAAATGGAGTCTTTTTAAATCATTATAGAAGCGAAGGAATTACCAACCACTGTACAATCATTTGCAGCGTTTTTCAATAACAGTTGTAGTGCGCTAACGTGTTGCGGCCTTTGTATAAGTTTCTTGATTTCATAAATGGTTATAGGTACTTGTTAACGACTCAAAGATGGAAGTACTGTGTGATCTAGGCATACGACTGGTTTTCTTTTGGGGAATGCAAAACTAGCAGTTTTTAGCGGAATTCTACTCGCGAGGTGCAAGTTTCCACGTCCCACCAACCGCTCCCATCGTTAGCCCCATCCCATCGATTTGTTTTGAACTTGGCGCCCGATTTCCACCCCTACTGAAGAGGGTTTGCGGCCCCCTACCTCCCGTGCGGACAACAAACACGAAGGGCAGTCCATCCCCACCCCCAAGAGCGCCCCCAACTCTCGTCATATTTCCAGAGACGTCGCTATCCCCCATCTACCAGAGGCCGAAATTTCTCTCACTGCGATCCGTTTAAATTCTTCCCCTTCGGGCAACAGTACTTAGTGCCTACAATATTTTACGTCGAAAAAATGGTAAGTCGTTCAAACGTCAAATATCCTGCACGTATCCAATTTCACGTTGTCAGACTATGAGAGGCGTTTTTTCCGGGGGCGGGGGATGTTCATTGTTAACCCCCGGGGGCCGCTATGATGGTGTGAGGGCTGGCCACCCCAAACCAAGCTGCCCCCATCTCACGCTATCATATCTCGAGAACTACCTTCCTTCCTTTTCTATCGCACATTTTCTCTCTCTTTACTCCATCTCTACATGTCGCTCGGTGAACGTATGGTCAATTTAGTGAATCTGCCCCGAAAATTCCAACTGTTCTCACGTGTTCTGTTTGTCAACCACTGAACGTCCTTGGGCTGCCTATGCTCAATCAATATTATTACCCTGACTTCACCCCCTTCTAATTAGCGTACAATTTATGATGTTTGAATTTTGTTTTTTCAAATCGTTCGAAAAATCGTTTTGAGATAAGGAGGCGATTTATTTTTAACTATTCATCTAATAAAAACCGGTGGGTTTTTACGTTTAAACTGTATCGCCGGCTCCTGCCCCGACGGAAGCTATTTGAGGGTGGGGAGGTTCGAACTAATTGTCACTGATCAATAAATACTTTGTCGGCTTTGATCAATCAAATATGGACGCCATCGACTGTTTCTCTCTAGTTGCTTGTGTGAGCAGGAAGTCGGTTCTGCCTGTGATGATTTATATTTCCCACTTGATATTTTAATTTAATATCGGTACTTACGAATTGAAAACAGGAAGGAGCCGAGGAGTGTAGCTTTTAGTACGCTACTAGTAATTATTGTTATTATTAAATTCATCTTGAGTACCGACGTTGTTAGCCATTACTTCCAATACTTAGCTATTTGATAAGTGAGTTTTAGTGCATTTCTTTTATTATGAAAACTAAAACGTAGGAGCTTTGTTAAATCATATTATGCTCTAATGATCACCACAATCTGCCATCGACGAGGCGGTAACCATAAGAAACGTATGATTTAACAAATTCACCAAAACTGTCACGTTTTTTCGAAAAACGCGAAATGCACAAAAACTCTATCTTATCCGGATTCGGTGATTTCAAGTACCAATTCGTTGGAAAAAGCACAAGAGTTTTGTCTTATTATTATTATTTATAAACCAATGTAATCGCCCAAGAAAAAATGTTTCTATCCCCCATCAAAACTTGATGTTTTACGTTTCAAGGCATTTAGATACCCAAAAAAGCTGCAAATGATTGGTTCAATGATGTGGCTTAATATTCCTTCTCTTCAATAGTGATTTAAGAAGAATAACCATTTGTGATAGTAATTATTTCGAACATTTTTGTGAACGTTCCCACCTAAAAACAGATTGGTCTCAGAATTTTTTAGCTTTTATAGTTTCATCAAAAAAGTGTCGACGGCGTCCGGCAGACGGACAGAATTTTTTTTTTTTTCATTGGATATTCGGATTTTACATGGCTTGAAACGTAAAACCTCACATTTTAAGGGGGGGGGGGCTTAGAAAATAAATTTCTTGGGCGACTACAATGGTTTATTATTGAATACCTAATAATCCAAAAAAAATCTGTCCGTCGCCGTCAACACTTTTTTGATGAAACTATAAAAGCTAAATCTTGACACCAAAAATTAAGCTTGGCCGGAAAATGGCTCAACTCTTTAACCAAATCGCTACCTCTATTATAAGAATATTTTTTGGGGGTTTTAAATGGGAGAAAAATTATATTTTCAAATGTTTTTCAGAAAAAGAGGTATTTTGGTACCTATCAATTTCTATAGATTTAGGACGCTGAATCGAATGAGAACGTCGAGAGGTTGATAGCTTTATTTGTTCTCGAGTTATCGCAGTTTTTAGTTGAATTTGAGAGATTTTCACAAATTTAGCATGAGAGTTCTTGGAGCTATAAAAATCTTTTTACGCTCGTTGGAAAACACTATTAAGTAACTCTTCAGCTATACAGTTGAGCGAAAAATTCAGATTTTAATTTGGAAATTAAGAATTATAAAAATGATTAAAATTACAATAGTTGCTAAGGAGTTTTCCCCTATAGTGTCCAATCTGTTTTTCTGTGGGAACAATGTTCGGAATAAGTACCTACTATCACTAATGGATAATCTTCTCAAATCATTATTGAAGCAAAGGAACAATAAACCACTGTACAATCATTTGCAGCATTTTTTTTCAAACACGAACGTTAGAAGCTTTGGTTACTTTTGTATTCATTGGACACTTTTATGGACAGAGAACGCAACCAAATCCATACGGAAGTCGAGACGCCTCAGAGAAAATAACAAAAAATGATAACTAAAGTTAAGAAATCCCGGTAGTGATAAAATAAGAATGGATAAAAATATTTTGCATTATGGTATTATTGAATTATAAGTATTGGGTCAAGTATTGTTTTACTATATTAATTTTCAAATTATTATAACGAATAATTTAGTTAAAGATGAATGGCTATAAATATATCAATGGGTGGGATGGTGTACATTTCAGAATTGAAAGAAATCGCTCTTGCGCTCTCGTTTTATAGACTTCAATTTTATTTTAAGGGTTACTATTAGCGTCCATTTTATTAACAATGCTGATTAATTTTTAATGTGTTAGGTATAGATGCAGAGCAGCTAAACCAAAGGCCACAATGAATTTCACTCCCTTCGGTAATCATTTCACCGCAACAATACCCTCTATTCATCAGTTTGCGACCAAGTTTTCCCATGATGGTAAGCAATAAAGCGTTCAATTCTCGAAATAAGTACCTATTTCCAACTACATTTCTTTCATAAATGAAGAAATGTTTGAAATGAAACAGAATTGAGGTGTCGGTCCTGGTGAGGATCGGATTCGGCACGATCTTCGCATCAACAATGGATTTACTTACCAGTTACCTTCTGGCATCTCCATTGCGCGAATCATAATTATGGTTGAATCATCCTCCTTCATCATTTACTCTCTCTGTGGGCTCACTAGCCAAGCACCTTGTCCTCCGTGTTATAATATTGTATTGTTGTAATTGTATTGGTCAAGTACATTCGCCCATTCGGGCAACCACTTGGTACCCAGAGAAGATGTCCGAACAGTTGAAACTCTTTTAAAGATAAATTATATTATTAAGAACGAATCGCCTGTTTTGACTGTATGAGGATACAACACCTAGAAATCAACGAAATTTGTACATAATTATAACGGCGATGGGTTCAAGATTCCAGATTTTTCAAGTAACGAGTTCCTCAATTTCTCCCCAGCTGATTTATCACTGTTTGCATTTGTAGTGCCGTTACAATTGGTTTAACGGAAAGGTTGCGTGTATTTTTTTTTTTAGATACCACTACAACAGGAGTTGCAACACAAACAACACAAACGACGCCTGGCCCTGATGAAACCATGGTCACTCAGTCGAACCGATATAATCATTTTGGCCAGCAAGTGGCTACTCCAGTCAAGTACCAGAGAGACTGCAGCACTCAACTGACTGAGAATATGATCCCCAGTTCACCTCCTACTAGCGGCCTCCATAAATACCAGAACGACCATTTCAACCATGTTGGCCTGGGTGTTTATCCAAACCAGGGGCACGAAAAGCGATACGACGAAGCCAATATGCAGACTGAAGACATTTGTAATCTAGTCAAACGAGAGGAAAAACACGAGAATGGAAAGTACCATGTTGGTAAGAGAAGATCTGGCTCTTATGTACATGTAGTTTTTAAGGGAGAATTATCTTCCCACATTCAAATCTTTTGGGCTCTAATCAACACCAACTTTAATACACTGGTCATGATACCCCAAAAGATAATTACTACTAATTACTATTAATTAAGTACATTCAAGTACAATAATTGGTGTGGAACTCCGTAGTGTGAACCTACTCAGTCCTACTCCTTAAGAAATGAAAAAGGATTGATTGAAGGATTCCTTATTTGCACTCTGACCTTCTTGCTAAGTTTGGTCGACACACACAGCACAGAGCAATTTTTTTCTGCCTGGTAGGCTGGATTGTTCCCTACAGCTTGAGAACTTGTCCTGGCTCATTCTAATTTTTTGTGGGACTTCGTCTGTAAAGTGCTAATAATCTCTTATAATTATTCTCCATTTGTAAGTTTGATTGGTTCTTGTTCTCACATCCACAACTAGGTTAAAGACCAGCTGCCGAAGGCAGTCAGTTGCATTCTACTGTAAACAACATGAAAACTGATGACAGTCCTCATTAGACAGCATGATTCAGCTTAATATTAAATTTGAACAAAACCTGCTCCACAAAAAGCTTAGGTACCTATTCTATTTATGAATTGAAGACGATTGGCAAATGTTTGAGGTTGATGCAATCCTCTGGATGCTCCTGTAGGTATATGTTATACATTCGTCATTTTAATTTATGATATATGCAGCTAATGGTGGATACCCTCCGTCTTCAGCACCTGGAATGCCCCCCACGTGGCAGAGCATCGCAACTCCAGGTTCAACAGTGGCAGATTACCTTTCTCACTTACCTGCCTCTACGCTTCCGATTTCTCTACATCATTTTCTCAAGGTAAACTACCTTGCAACTCGTTTCTTGCCCCTTTTTTGTTAGCTAGATGTATATAGTTACAAAGCTTTGTCGTACTGTGCAACTAGAGCATGATGTGGTCAGTTACCTAACTGAGGCGTTGAGTCAGTTGGCGGCTTGAATACCTACAACTCTTAACCTGAAAATTAACCTGACGTTTTCCATACATACACGGATATCATGCTGACATGAGACATGTCTTTTCTTGGAGGATCTTGAGACGTAGGTAGCCCAGATAGTAGGCTCAATGTTTCATTCATATGCTTTTACCATTTTTAAAATGTGAAACCATGCATTTTAATCACCGACACCATTTTCTGGTGAAGGAATTAATTTAATGATTTGAATTTAATTAAAAATAACTTATCTTATGTACATTCAACAATTTCACTATTAATGTGTATTATATATTCTTAATTTCATTATTTATTGGGCTCAGTTGATCTCAGAGGAAACTCAGCTTACTTTGACTTTTCTTCCATACTTTTATGTAAATATGCAATACTGAGCAACCCAAACTGACTTCTAAAAATGCTATTTCCAGTATTCAGCTGAAACTATAAAGAAGGACGTTGAACCAGAGATCCAGCCTACACCACCACCACCACCACCGCAACAAGAAACCAACATGAAGAAAAAGAAGAAGAAGAAGCCTCCAAAAGAGAAAAAACCGCGACCCAAACCTGGTGAAATTCGATTGACAACAGCCTTAGACGGTTCAACGCTGTACTGCTGCCCTGAGTGTCACATGGCATATCCTGATAAAGGTCTTCTTGAACAACATCTCATGGGGCACACAATGGAGAGAAGGTAAAATGAAGTCTCTCTGAGACAAAGTCAACATAGGATTGTTATCTTTAGAAGAAAAATCAACTTCTTCACCATGCTCAACTTTGCTGGAATTCCAGATTTTTCTGCGACATTTGCGGTGCTGGGCTCAAGCGCAAAGACCATCTGACTAGGCACAAACAGAGCCACAACCCAGAACGTCCTTTTGTTTGCACGGTGTGCATGAAGGCTTTCAAACGCAAAGAGCAATTAACATTGCATTTTGTTATCCATTCTGGCGAGAAACGCCACATATGCACTGAATGTGGCAAAGGTTTCTACCGCAAGGATCATTTAAGGAAGCACACCAGAAGTCACATAGCTAGGCGAGTGAAGGCGGAAATATCGCAGAACGTGCCTACACAAAACAACAATAACAATCATTCAGGTGAGAGCCCTATGTCCTGAGGGTCAGCCGGGGCTAGCGGAGCCCCCCATCAGCACGGCCAAAATCCCTTCGCTCCAGACTTGATGGCATTCGTTTCAGCTGCTAGAGACTGTTTCTAAATGTGAAAAAATGCTTCCTCTGTACGATAAGGAAAGTCACAGCTGCTAGAAGATATTTTGGAAACTGATTCAACAAATAATTAATCCTAGTTTATTGAACACATCTTACTTTCAACCCAGTGGAAACAATAAGCTGTTCGTGTTATGGGCAGAGACAAAAATTTGTCATTCTTGTTGTGCATAATTATGTTCCCATGACACAGACAGGGACACAATGCTAGTGCTACATAATCATAGTTATCTGTTGATATTTTAAGATTACTTTGCACCAATTCATACTAATTGGTACCAACTGACTTTGACAGCTTCAAATATACCTACACTGCATTCATCAAGTTCTTCTCAGCAGCTACATTCACTTCAATTACCTGTACGCTAGCTACTTTTTTAAATTTGTAATTCCATTGATATTTAAAGAGATTAGTACTTCTAAATTTAATGTGGCTTGTATCATTATATCAAGGAGGGTTCACAGGCATCCGTCTATACGTTTCGCTTTCTGATTGGCATGTTGGTAGCACTCCCTCGTTGGGTAGTCAATCAAAATGCTGAACGAACCGCTTCAAAATGCTTCAAATGGGTTTACATCAAAGTTGACTAAATTTTGTTTGTAGAAAATTAACATTTGCTCTCCTCAAATTTAGAGCAACAAGTAGAAACCTTACAGTAGGCAGTTGTCAAGGATGTTGTACGAAGAAAATCCCATCATTACTGCAGCTGCCTCTGTCATCATAGCCTGCCAATATACAACAGGTTGGCTGCGCCTGTTAGGGGAACGTTCCTCTCCTAGTTTCCTGCAAATTGCTTGCGCAAAGTATGCAGTAACAAATTCTCCACTTTTACTTGTCAACTTCCTTTGATCTTGGGCAACAATGAAAACTAACCTACTGGAAGGGATGCAGGGTGTGAACAAAATATTGGGTTGTGCCGTCATCGTTGGCAGGAAACGTTTTTTTCTTTTGTAGCGAGCGTACCCAGCCTTCATAGTGCAATTAGTTTATACTGCAACTAAATACCTGATATGAGAGAAGAGATGAATATGGGTAAAGTTAATGGACATTATTCTTGTAATTGCATTTTATTGCTTCATATTATTTTGTGTTTTTCAATAATTTTTAAGATGAGGGCAAGGCATGGAATTTTGGTACCAATATTTATTGTTGGTCTTGCACTTTTCATTGATGTGCCTTACACATACCTACTCAAATTCAGATAAAGTTTCAGTTTCGTGTTTTCCAAAATATCTCACTTGTATTTTAGCCAGCTTGTGTGTAAAGAGAAGCCACGCAGACAAGTTTATGATTTATATAGGTAGTTCGATTTCGTAATTTTATACCGACTGATATTAATGTACATAGCGTTCAGATAGAACGTTGTTTTATTCTTAATAATACAATATTTTTACTCGACCTCATAGTTCGTGTTAATGAAGAACAACAATATAATGTATAGTTGCATAGACTAACATAGGGAACTGGATATCAACTAGGTTAGAAAATGCTTGAAACATAATCATAACAACATGTAACTACTCAAAAAGTGAAACTGGTTATTCAAA
Source organism: Tupiocoris notatus (assembly GCA_037159825.1). Taxonomy (NCBI): domain Eukaryota; kingdom Metazoa; phylum Arthropoda; class Insecta; order Hemiptera; family Miridae; genus Tupiocoris; species Tupiocoris notatus. Next base: position 671,977 of record JASJUZ010000306.1, on the reverse strand, counting down.
TTACCGTTGCTTAATGGAAGTGGTATTAAATGAAAAATGTAATTATGCTCGTTAGGCAGCAAGTTGTGCTTGCTCAAAATGCAACTTGAGATTTGGCAGTCTTGGTAAAAGAGTTACTGTATAGGGACACTGTAACGACTTTGAGTTCGTCTCTGAGTTTAGGACAATATTACAATAATTCAATGTACTTCTTACGTGGAATTAACTGAACAATTAAAACAAGACGTTAAAATAAGATCTCTTATCAAAAGTGCAATATTGCAACATTGGTGAGTCAATTATTTTTATTGCTTAGCTATTTTAAAATGTTGTTTCTAGAGAGCGGTAGTATGGTGGTTAACTTTTTAATGTGTTCTGCTAAAGACTTCCGTCTAATTGATTCCACTGATAGCCCTTGTATAATTTCTGGATGCATCTCGTCCTACCCAGCACCTCAGCCACCGTCTGTTCTTGAGGCGACGTTGCAATCCAGCCAAAAATACGTTCAGAAAACTCGTGCTTGCATTTTTTTTAAAACTAAATCACTCGCGCTAACGTAGTGGAATCCTAAGAACAGGATACGAAGAGATAGTCACGAATTCCACTCCAATTTAAATGAGTTATATTATTATATTGATTTTGGCGTGCAGGCCATCATAGTAACAATTCGTGTCTGTCTCATCGTCTTCTTTTCTTGTCTTGCATACAATTCTGGATTGCTTAATGAGTCACACAATAATGTAAAAGTGAAATATTATCAGTCAAATTACAAATTGACAAAATTATAAGATGCTTCAGCATGAGAAAATGTCAGGGGGAAGGTCAATTTTGGATTCAACTCTCGCATCTTTCTTAATTAGTTAATTTTCTCTTCCAAATCGCTTGGACCTAGCTCTTCCAAGGTGTTTAATAGGTATCGAATATTTGCAAGACCTACATATTAAGCTAAATGATTTTGGGAAACATTCAGAAAATTACTAAAATCCTGACGATAAGATTGCTCATTTTAGCAAAGGTTTTCACATTCTAACTGGTTCATCTCTACAACTTGTAGAATTTTCACATACAATGGTATAGGTACGATAAGTGAAATGCCAATCTCTACCAATAATCGGAAGAGAGATATTGAAGTTGAAGGGCAACCATTTATCAGAAACTCTTTTTCAAAACAGTTACTTAGAGAAGAGAACTAGGTACTTGCATTGACCTGGACTAGGGGCTAATAAGACGAGGCTGGGATTCATGCTGGCTGAGGGTCCAGCCCGCAGGACCTAGAAGCTAAAAACATTATAGCATTTGAATGCCCTTATCATAACATGTACAACCCAATCCATAGTGCCACCAATAGCATGATAGCATCTCTAAACGCTGAATTGGATCAAGTTTTGCCCTTGCTATATTGCATTGCCTCTATCTTTAAGCTGGGTTAGATAGGATGAGTGATCGTATTATACAGTATCTGACTGCTTTGATTTTCAGGAGTTGACACTGTCGATACTCAACACCTTCAGCAATTTCCTGAGGCAGAATGTGTCTTAGCAATAACCGAAAATAGAGCATTATTGCAGGCCGATGCCACAACCTATGTTAGGCCTGCAACCCTAGATTCCACTCTAGATGCTAACCTATTTTAGCAGTGCCACATGTTGATCCCATGTGAGCCAGCAACTGTCTCAATCTATTTCTGCGCTAAAATTTGAGGGTTACTTGCAGCGCCAGGAAACTGAGCCCTTTATGCATCTATTCTTCTGCATCATGTATTTCAACATAGTGGTTCGACATTCTCCAGGCTGTTAGGCGGTTCCGACGTACGTTTCGGCAGCCCCTGGTGGCCTGTACTATGCTCTAATAATGGTATTCCGAGAGACTTGTGTTGCACATTCTCCCTGTCATCTTCATCGTTCACACTTATAAAATTGACGGTTTGAGGCAATCAATACATAACATATATCGACATTAGGAAATGCAGTCAATTATAATCAGCAACCCATCTCAATGCCTTAGACAGTTATGTTTTTAATTGAATAATCAAAACATTAATGAAAAAAAAACTAGTTTTTATATTTACAATTGTTGCAAGCATGTCATAATTTTAAAGGTTATTTTGCTTGTTTGTCACTAGTTTGAAATTGTGCGAAATGGAAAAGTACAAAAAAATACTCTGCATTATTGTGTAAAATAAACAAGATAATCAATTTAGGGAGACCAGCAACATTCGTGGATATTAAATATTTAGCTGACGATATTTTATTGCTACGGTCAAAAACTCTAAGCTATTGTCTTCAAACGTCATGTTATGTTACGCTTCAACTGGAAAAAAACACATTAACATCGCTTAACTAGAATTAATTTGGATATCAACATCATCTATTCCTCACGTTTTCGTTTTGGAGCTACATTCTTCATTATGTCTGTGCCTCTGTAGTAAGAGAATATAATGTGCATTGCAAGACTGAAGAACCCAATAAAATCCAAAACACATGACTGAAAGTTGAAGCGCAACATTACTGGGCTTATTGAACGACAGCTATACATTTATTATGTAGCAGTAGTAAGCAAAGAAAACATGAACTATTTATTCCTTATTATGATAATAACGAGATTCAAAAAAATATTAGATTATTTGGCAGTGTTGTCAACTATATTGCGTCAAAACGGTTCATCTGAAAGGGAAATTTTGGTACACAAGTACAATTGGAGAAGATCCAAGATTCGTATTCTGGAATCCCACAAGCTGTAATACATTTTATAAGGAAAGTTTTTTACTGAAGTGAACCGAAATTAATATTTACGTTCTGAAATAAATTAAGAATTCACAATGAAACGAGGTCCTTTCGTACTAGAACTTACTTCAGCTGCGATTTTATTTTCACTCATACTGTTGCCTGAACGTATAGTAGAATTATAAAAATACCGTATAGCTTCCAAAACTGTGAAAATAAACATGAAGTTTCGTTTAATGAAATTTATATCACTTGAATCCCGCTGTCTTGGATGGGGAACGAGGCGAATGAACCCAATTGATATTCTCCGAGAGCAATATAGTTTGCTGACGAATTCAGAAGGAAAGAGAACGCTAAGGAACTTACTGATCATTGACGTTTGGGCCGAATCATGAGCTTATGTGACCGATAGTATCATACAGGGTAGGTGAGATGTGAATAATTGAAATTGGATTGTCTCAAATCTTACATTAAATGCAAAATCTAAATGGCGAGAAATATACAATTTTGACAAAACGAAATGGAAGACTTTCGGCTTCTTAACAGCCCTCAAATGAAACACAACTTGTTACGGAAAACATTTATTCTGCATAATGATATTCAAAACGAAACTATAAATAACAAAAGGTAAGAAATTATTATGGAAAATTCTGCCAAGGAGAATTCATACAGAAATCATTTGAAACAAAAGAGCACCCTCAACAAGCGGTAAAATGATTAAAAACTTAATTGAACTCTATATGAGAAACAGTTTTCATGAACAAAATAGATGAAACCCATCACAAACCGAGTTATCGGAAATTAGAAACAATCTCCTACAAAGAACTCGTCTTCACAATGATGAGTTCACTGTTCGACGAGTGAATCACATGTGGATGTGATCACGCTTCACTTTGTTCCCCGGCCGCCTTTCTTGTTGAATTTTCCTGCTTTCTGTAAATCAAACGAAATATAATTATTCTATGATTAAATCCTACCTACTAGTTCAAACCAGTCATGCAGCATGTCTTTTTAAGAACATTATAACAAATAATATAGAAAGATTTTTGTATACTCATAAATACCCAAGTAATATTACTGCTATATACGTATGCATTTTTCTAAGACTCGAGAACAGGTAAAGATACAGCTATGGTTACAGATTCATTCGATTCAGCGTGAAAAACTACAAGAAATACCCAAAAATGCCCATTTACATCGGGTAATGTGGTTTTTCGATTTTTGGGCATGTTCAAGGTCATTTGAACGATACCCTCTACTTATTAGCATACTGATAATATTTTGATTTCTACAAACCGCTAAGATAATTATATTTGAACGCTGGGGGCCTAAAAATTTTCTTTGACAGCTGAATGTAGCTTATTTTTATTACTGGTGTCACACACAGTAACTCCTGGCGAATCGTATTACCAGTTATTTTATTAGTGATCTTTTGTATACTCGGGTCTTCTTGCTTAAAAAATAACTCCATTTCACAAAACTTGTTTTCTATCAATTGGTCCACACATAGTATGCCGTTTTTCTGCTGTTGCAATTTTTACAGACTGCAAAAAAATTAGTATCTTTGATGCTGGAGGTTCATAGAAATTATCTCATTTTACAAAACTTGGCTTGTATTCTTATGTTACGCTCACATACTGCACTTCCACATTATTACTCTAATTCGTGCGTTTTTCAATTTTTGGGTTCTCCTAGCTAGTTTTTCAATAACAGTTGTAGAGTAATAAAGTTGTGTCCTTGATGAGTTTCTTGATTTTATAATTGGTTACATCTGTTACTGACTCAAAAATGGAAGTACTGTGTGATCTATACACACCACTAGTTTTCTTCAAGAATTCGATTCTCTGATGCATGAAACGGATTTTTTAATGTGGTTTGGGTCAAATTCATGGCAATTTTTTTCCGGACGAGGATAGTGGCATTATTTTCAGTGAACACTGTGCTAAACGTAGTTCGCTAGTTTAAAAAAAAAACGTTTCCCAAGCATCGGATAATCTTTTTCCAAATCTAAAATGTTTTCCTAACCCATTTGAGACGATTGACTGCATAAATATGTAGTCAGGGAGTAGTTTCCAGCATCGTATGACATCATATTTATGAAGTCAAAGAGCCTTACTCATTCATACCTCTAGTCTGATACAGCGAATTACTATATTATAGCCCACCCCCATTTTTATCATTATACTCCATACCACCGTAGGTTTCTTTTTTCAATGACCTTCACTATTCAATACGAAACCGTTTGGAAAGAAGTTAGGTTTGTGTAATTTTCTGAGTAAGCAACATCTAACACCTTGTTGTCACCTCCTAGCTCCTACTCACCAGTTGCGGGGATCCTTTCTTGGAGCCTTTCTGATTTTTAGGTGACACTTGGGGTCCAGCTTTCTTCTGGCTGCCGTTCTGTTTCATATTTTTCTTGCTGGGCAGCTGCTTGCTTTTCCCTTCAGCTTTAGGTTGTTTTTTTCGCTGTTGGAGTTTGGCTTGGTTTGCTTGGGCTTTCAACACCTACAATTAGATATCATGATCATAGCATTAAGGGAAAAACGCCGCAAATGATTACACAATGGTTTTTTATTATTATTATTTATTTATTTTTATTTTTTATTTTTATTTTTTTACTTTTATGTTAACTGATGTCTTTTCTTTTAATATAATTTAAGAAGACCACCCACTGGTGATAGTAACTACCTCAAACATCTATGTGCGTTTCCACTTAACTACATATTGGTAAATATGAGAGAAAACAGTCTAATGAATATTGTATTCATCTCAATAACCTAATTGAAATCAAATAAATACCATAATAGCAGCTGAAGAGTGTATGATGAGTATTCCAACAAGTATAGAACGATTTTTATAGCTTTAAAAGTTGTATATATAGTTTTTCTATAGTGTAAAAAGTATTTTTTATAGTCTAGCCTTTTTTAGTCTATAGTCTTTTTAAAGTCTTGTTATAGTCTAAAAATGCATGATGGATTTCTGAAATTTTCAAACAAAGCTCACAAAAGTTGCAAGAACATTGACACCCGGTTATCGTCCCATTTAATTCTGAGTTGAAAAATGTTCAGAAATGGATACACCTACGCCTCAGTAACAGAGGAAATTAACTAACCCCCTTTAAACCCCCAAAAATACTCTTACAATTAAGGTAGTGATTTGAACCAACCTAAGGCCAAGAATGATTTTTGTTGAAAATTTCAAGAATTTAACAGTTGAAAGTTTCGTCAGAAAAGTATTGATGGCGTATGGCCAATCTACATGACTTGAAACATAAAACATCAAATTTTGAGAGGGTTAGAAAAATTGTTTTCTTGGGTGATTACAATGATTATTATTGAATAAGAAACCAAAAGTGAGTATTTATAAGGATGTTTTGTGGCACAGAATACATCCAGTTTACTTATTGGCACTTTCTCCTAAATTTCTGAGATTATTCTGGATTAAAAAACAAAAAAAAAAAACAAAGGCCAATACTAATAAATCTAAAATATAAAATGAACGTCCCATGCCATTTAAATAGATGATATAGAAAGCACAGAGAACGTGAAATTAAAATCAAAGAGAGGTGGGCACCTTGGCAGTTACAACAGGGGTAACGGTGGTATCATCCTCAGAGTCATCTTCTAGATCGTCGTCATCAATATCTTCTTCAACATCGAGGTCGTCCTCCTCCATTTCAAAATCATCTTCTTCCTCCTCACTTCCCTCATCTGAATCAGATTCTAGTTGCTTGCCCACCTTTTAAATAGAATGGATAATGCTCATTTAGCAGGGATTTTTGCCAACAAAAAAATATCCAACCTTTCACAACAGTGGAAATACAATTTAAATACATTTTTTGAAATATAATTCAAGAAGAACGTTGTCTGTTCAAGGAACAGCTGATGCTACTGAGAATATCTACTGACTTATAAGGAGGAATACATTTAACTGAGCTGGACTGTAACTTACAGCTTTTTTGTCCTTCTTGGAGGAATTAGGTTTCTTAGATTGGTTACGCTTAGACTGAAAAGAAAAATATATATATATTACATCATTTTCATTTAAAAATCAAGATTTTATATGTGGTAAGAAACCGCCTGAAATCATGTTTATCAAGAGAAGAGAGTTATCATACTATTAACCTTGGCTTCGAGGGAATCTTGATGCTGTCGAAGTACCTGCAGAAATTCTTGTTCTGCTTTTTCTATTTCCACTTCGTCGTCGTCTTCAGATTCATCTTCGTCCTCGCTTGCCTGGTTGACTTGTCGAAATTTATTCAAAATTGAAGAATCAAGTTCTGAAATTTAATGCATAGTACCTAGATAGAACAAATTTCCGTCGTTTTGAAGTATTTACAACAATATAGTAAATTCATACCTCCATCAGATGTTACGTCACTCTCTCCTTCATCGGATTCTTTTTGAACTACTACTCGGCCCTTCTTCTGTTTCACTGGCGATGTACCATGTTCAGTTTCGTTTAAATCCTGTAGCAATTAGCAAGATATAATTAAAAATTAAATGACTTGAAAGGTATGCAGGGAAGAAAAAGCGGATGCCATAATTTGCAATAGGTCCTTGAGTTAAACGTAGGTGAGGACATTTGACATTGATTGAGGTGCAATTTTTAATTCAATTTTTACAAAGCTAAGAGTAAGTAATTGTGAATTTGGAATCAATTTCTGACACAACGCCGAATTCGGACTGAATTGGAACGCCTCCCTGTTTCTGACGAACTTCTTAGTGGACATAAATTGATACAAACCTTATTCTTGGATTTTATTTGAACCCGACCACTAGGATGAACAGCAACTGTCACTCCGGCCGTTGAAACTTCACCGACGACAACGCTACCTTTAGCCTTTTTCTCTGATGGAATGATGACAGAATTGGGAGAAGCTGCACCATGTAGCAATAACAAAAGGAAAACATCAATAGCATGGAACAAGTGCAACTCTTAACCTGATAAAATTAAATTCTTGAAGATATAATAAAAACTGGTTGCGGAACCATCAGCTTTTGATTATTATATTTGAATAACACACTCGAATGAACAGAACATTAAATAATATTTCAGGCGCATAAAAAAAACTAACCGGTCGAGACGTAGATAACAAATTGTTGCTCGGTTTTGGGAGTTTTCAGAGAGAGTTTCCTAATATTGGCTTTTCCAGCTGGATATCGTGACTCATCAGATAAGACAGTTGCAGCCGTGATAATATTGTCAACAAGTGCCTTCTTCGGCATGTGAATGTGTCCCACCTTCAATAGAAATAAAAATTAAACCACACCTATGCAAAATATTCGGTTCCAAAGATGAGAAATCAGTAATATAAAATAATAATAACAAATTGGAAACAGAAGTACCACTGGGCTAACGGAAGATGAGGCAGTTTTCAGTATAATTGTGGTTTTCCTGAGCGCCCGTTCAATGTTCTTTTTGAGCTGTTCATTTAGCCGGACAGGTATTGGTGCCCTGAAAAAATTGATGATAGATCAGACAAAAATAATATATTATATTATATATATTATATGGATCACAATGGATCTTAAACGCTACTGGCTTCATCAAATTCGCTACTTCTCACTCAAAGTGGCCAGATGTACTAGTCACATCGAATTCATCGGAAGCTGTCTTCGAGTTGGTTTGACACCTAGAGGTCTCACGTTGAAATTTCCAATTTTCGCAGCACCTCTACCTATGCGAAACAGTATCTCATCGTTCTCTCGCACAGTTCTCTAGAGTACACAAAATTAGTCCTCCAACAATATCAATGTTTACATTGGAAGTACACGAATGAAAATCTGATACCCCTCTACTCAAAGTGGTGAACTCAGTAAGTGCCGAATTGGCGAATCAAGCTAATCTAATTCTTGTTCAAGCGACTGAGATGTTGAATAGATTTCGTTTAAACCATCTCAAAAAGCTCTTCACCTTATACGTTCAACATTAACGAAAAGGCTTACCTCTTCAGGTTATAACTCCTCAATACCAATTCCCTTCAAAACAAGAAATCAATCGACCAAAAAATATCACTAAACAAGCATGTGAAGGGAATGGTGAACCTGAGAAACAACAAGTTCATGAACTTATTCCCAATGACACCAACCCCATGAGCGGACATTCTGAAGCACCACCATTATGCTCTACAAACGACAACGTATGCAATCTATCCACCAGACCTCTCTCAACTATAGAAAGTAGCATGCTATCGAAGGGACTAACATTCACGCCAACACCCCACCCAAACCACATAAAGCTCCACGAGGATATCCAAGAATTCTGCTGGCGCCTGAGATTGAAATACTATTGGCACAATAACCAAGAACAGGAACCCAACACATCTGAATCTTTGCATCCTTCTCTCCAAAAATTTAAACTGCCCTTAAATTTTGACCCACGGAACTCCCCCCAAACAAGATTGCCCCCTTCACACCCTCTAGAGAAATACATTTCCCAATTAATACAGCGAACTTCTAGTGCAGTTTTCCTTGACAGTCTAACCCCCAAAGATAACTTATCCATACCAGAACGGCGCGCCCTCAAATCCCTAAGATTGGACACCTCTTTGAAGATCATGCCGGCTGATAAAGGTTCAACAGTTGTAGTAATGAACACAGCTGATTATGAACGAGAAGCGATGAGACAGCTGAATGATTCAAGATTCTATGAGGCAATAGACAGGGATCCAACACAACAAATGACAAATTTCCTGAACGGATATATCAAGAAAAATGGAAGAAATGAGGGACTTAGTCCGAATGACATCAAACATTTAATTCCAGAAAATCCTAAGTGTCCCGATTTTTACCTTCTTCCAAAAATCCACAAACCGTATGTACTCACAGACCAACTCCCCCCTGGACGTCCAATAGTTGCAAGTTTTGGATGTGTTACAGAACTATTATCTGCCTACGTCGATTCACATCTTCAACCCATCGTACAAAGCCAACCATCATACATCAAGAACACCGAACATTTTCTCAGCGTCCTACAAGAAACAACCATCAGTACAGAAGTATTTCTAGTCACCATTGACGTGAATTCCCTATACACCGAAATACCTCACGACGAAGGACTTCACGCTCTCTCTGAATTTCTCCAGGGCTGCTCTCAGCCATCAGAAGGCTTCCTGGTGAAACTCGCGGAATGCGTTCTTACAATGAACATTTTCAAGTTTGGAGACCAAATGTACATACAAAAAAGGGGAACGGCAATGGGAACCTGCATGGCACCGTCATACGCAAATTTATTCATGGCAAATTTAGAAAATCAATTTTTAGCTTCGAGGGAAAAAGGTCCGTTGGTATGGAAACGTTTTATTGATGACATTTTTATGATATGGGCACACAGTAAAGAAGAGCTCCTCGCATTCCTGGCCGAACTCAACTCACAGTTCTCTGTGAAATTCACATGGTCATACTCTAAAACAACAGCCACTTTTCTTGATGTTGACATTCGAATAGTTGATGGGACATTCTCGACATCTGTACATACCAAACCTACAAACAAACAATTATATCTCCACTATGATAGTTGCCACCCACCACACACAAAAAAATCAATCCCCCGATCACCAAGAGGACATCGCATTTGCAACAAGAAGGAGAACCTAGAAAGTTATCTCTCTGGGGTGCAGAAAAAGTTGGTCGAAAGAGGTTATCCAAAGAAGTTTGTGAATTCTAAGATGATTCCAGCAAATGTTAACCCTCAATCAAGACCACAAACATCATCAGATCGTGTTCCGCTGGTAACAACATTTTTCTTCGGTGCCCAAAAAATCAACGGCATCTCACGGGAACTACAATCTGTCTTGGCTTCAAGTCCGCAGACTCGCGATGTCTTCAAAGAAACACCACGACTGACATATCGACAAGGGAAGAACATTGGAGAGATCTTGTCTCATCGACACCCAACACCCGAATCACAAGATCCCCCACAGTTTGGACTACACCCCTGTAAAAAACCAAGATGCAAATTGTGCAAATTGGTGATAGAAGATCCAAACTTCTCGTCAGTGAACACAAAGCACACATACAAATGTCAAGGTAAAGCTGAGTGCCAATCAAGAATGTGCGTCTATCAACTGATTTGCCAAAAATGCTCCGACAATCAAGCATTCTACGTTGGAAAGGCCACTCAGCTAAATCTACGCATTAATAACCACAGAGCGTCGATCACACAAGCACGACCCCTGCCAGTGAAGCTACACGCGGAGTTTCATGGTGCCACATTCGACGAATGTTTCAAAATTAAAGTTCTCCATAAGATGCCAGAATCAACAAACGATCGCACACTACAACAATCAGAGAGAGCGCACAAATGGATTTTAGGTGCCTACCGTCCTCCCGGCCTCAATGTAAATGATTGACAAAAGCCTCACACAATGGAACCGACACAAGCCTCATTACAAACATCAACATGATACTGCAACCAATGAGAAACCATTTATATCTACACGCTATGGATCCAAGACGCAAACACATTCAAGTCATTCTTTCTCTATCTGTGACCAAGATTTTTTGAAATATTAGAACAAAACTTTCCTCTTTCTTCTTTCTCAATCAATTAATTATATTATTATAGTATATATACTAGACCAACGGCCCTACTCAAGAATCGACATGGGGATGAGGTTGAGATGTAATCAGCGACGTTATCTCATTTTGAATTTCTATACTTCTAGCGCTTTCGCCATTCTAAGCCTCTTCAGGTAACTGTTTCTTCATAAAAATTTTGGTTTATTATTCAATAATAAACCATTGTAATCGCCCAAGAAAAAAAAATTTCTAACCCCCCCTCAAAATTTGATGTTTTACGTTTCAAGGCATGTAAAATCCGAATATCCAATAAAAAAAATTCTGTCTGTCCGCCGTACGCCGTACGCCGTTAGCAGTTTTCCGGCCAAACTATAATAGCTAAATTCTTGAAATTTTCACCAAAAATCAATCTCGGTCCTACGACGGCACAGTTCTTGAACCAACTTGCTAGCTCAATTTTAAGGGTTTTTTTGGGGGGTTTTGAGGGGGAGAAAATTCATATTTTCCAGGGTGTTTCAGAAAAATGTGTACGTGGTATCAATTTATATAGATTTTTGGACGCTGAATCGAATAAGACCATCGCCAGGTCGATAGCTTTATTGGTTCTCGAGTTATCGCAGCTTTTGTGCCGAATTCGGGAGATTTTCAGAAATTTGGCATTAGGGTATAACTCGAGAGTTCTTGGAGCTATAAAAATCGTTCTATACTCATTGGAATGGTCGTCAAACACTCTCTCCAGCTGTATCGTTAGGCAATAAGGTTAGGTTTTAATTAGGAAATTAAGAAAAATAAAAATGATTAAAATAACAATAGTTGCTACGGAGTTTTCTCTTATAGTTACCATCTGTTTTCCGGTGGGAACGTTCACAAATGTTCGGAATATTCAAAATCACAAATGGATAGTCTTTTTAAATCAATATTGAAGCGAAATAATAATAAACCACTGTACAATCATTTGCAGCGTTTTTTAATATCACATAATATTATGTGATCACTTTTATTCATTTTCACTCTAGAATCTGACACAAAATGCATCCTTCATCTGGTTGTCAGACTTCTATACCTAAGGCCGGTTTCTTGAACCACAATTAACTTTCAGCTGACAACGGCTCAGAAAAGTGTTTCTCAAACCTCAGTTTGCAATTGATGATGGGTTAGTTTGACATAACTTCAACTGGCCAAGAACCCACGATTAGCACTTTATTAGGCTTCTCTGGTCGATTACTTGACAACGGCCTAGAGCCAAGTTCAGACCTCATTCGCTGACATCTTTGTTGTTCATCCTCCAGAGTTTGTAAGTTCGGCTCTGATCAGTTACGTTCTCTCATTCTTCTCGATTATTTCAATTGTGTGATGCGGTGCTAGTGCTTAGAATTTCTGTATGATGGATAATACAACCCTCTGCTTTGATCTGGCTGACCAACAAATGAGCCTTGCAAGAGATGATTTTTTCAGCAAAGAATCAAATTTTTATCTTGAAAGTTACGTGACATTTTCATCAAAAAGCAAAGCGACATCGTTCCTTCGAAGCAAAAATAAACGTTTTTAAAAGGAATCAATTCGGTTGGTTTGAAGTTGTGAATAAAATTGGGGAACTTGGCAGCACTGTTTGGCTAAACTGAATGAATTATATCGTATGCACGATAGTAACAACTTTGATGGTGTGGTAAGCCAACCTCCAAGTGATCGGGGTTCAAGAAACGCTTTCTGTTGAGCCAGTGTCATTTGGAGGTTTGAGCCTGTGTGATTTGCAGTTGTTCGAGAAACCGGCCTTCACAGGGTTGAGGAAGAGAATAACCTAGCTACTTCTTCTCCATTACGTTATTTGGCCAAGATCTTTAGCTTCATTGGGCTTCCTCAAATCAAAGCCCTCTGAGTATACCTATAACCTAGGTTATAGAAACGAAATGGTTCCATATCGCCCTAAGGATGCTTGAAAGGGAAAAGTTTTCGGCCAGGCCATAATAAAAATTCAGAGCAGTTGCCACGCCTCATCACTACCTCAAGAATTGTGTGTAAACCATGAGATGAATTTCCTTTGTTTGAACGTTTTTGCTGGAAAACATTTACAAACTAAGACCTAGTAACATCTGAAAAAAATTTCAGCGTGAGTGCGTTTGGTTCATACACAACAACGGTCAAGCTAATTGAATATCAAACTGCAATAACATGTCACAAATCAGATTTATCTTGCATCAATAAATTGCACAGAACACTAATACTGGGTAAACTAACTTTCTCTGTGCTATCTTCTTCCGGATGAGACTTGGCCAACGGTGGCTCAGTCTGGCATCAAGAAGGAAAGTATCAAAACTGTTGATGAGTTTGCGTTTCTCTTCAAACTGAGAATATTCCTTGGAAAGCTTACGCCATGGAATTATCTGAAACAAAACGTGGAAACCAAATGAAAAACGCTGCAAATGATTGTACAGTGGTTTATTATTATTTCGCTTCAATATTGATTTAAGAAGACTATCCATTTGTCATTTTAAATTATTCCGAACATTTTTGAACGTTCCCACCGAAAAACAGATGGTAACTATAGGGGAAAACTCCGTAGCAACTATTGTAATTTTAATCATTTTTATTTTTCTTAATTTCCTAATTAAAACCTAACCTTATTGCCTAACGATACAGCTGGAGAGAGTGTTTGACGACTCGAGTTATACCCTCATGTCAAATTTCTGAAAATCTCCCAAATTCGGCACAAAAGCTGCGATAACTCGCGAACCAATGAAGCTATCGACCCGGCGATGGTCTCATTCGATTCAGCGTCCAAAAATCTATATAATTTGATACCACGTACACATTTTTCTAAAAAACCTTGGAAAATATGAATTTTCTCCCCCTCAAAACCCCCCAAAAATACCCTTAAAATTGAGCTAGCAAGTTGGTTCAAGAACTGTGCCGTCGTAGGACGGAGATTGATTTTTGGTGAAAATTTCAAGAATTTAGCTATTATAGTTTGGCCGGAAAACTGCTAACGGCGTACGGCGGACAGACAGAATTTTTTTTATTGGATATTCGGATTCTACATGCTTTGAAACGTAAAACATCAAATTTTGAGGGGGGGTTAGAAATTTTTTTTTCTTGGGCGATTACAATGGTTTATTATTGAATAATAAACCAAAAAAGTTAAGAGTAAAAAAAAAAAAAAACTGAGTAAGTGGGAATAACTTTCAATAAAACTGTAATTTGTTGTAAAGGTGGAAACCTCAAGATGGTCAAGGGAAATCCCAGGTGGCCCCAGTCAGGTTTACTTTTCTTGGTTACACTTTAGTAGTTATAAATAAATTAAACTATCCCATGGTGAACCCCACACTTTTTCAAGACCTTAAACGTCAAAATACGTTGGTTTTTTCGACTTGTAAATATCAAAATACAAAATACGCGCAAGTGAAATAACAAAAAAAAGCTCATACCGTGGAAGTACGGTGTGTGAGCCACTATATAAAAAATCAAGCATCGTTCGAATTTTTTTAACGTTCACAATACTTTGGTTTTTTAACACATAAACGTGAGATCCATACTTACAGTGGAAATGCCTTTGACTCCGTGTTTTTTGAAAAGTTCTTGATGGTATTCAACAGATTCATCAAAATCGTCCTTTGCTTTTTTCATATCCACAGAAATGAAAGCAACGTCCGGGCTCTCACTAAGGTAACCGTGAGGTAACAAGCTAAAAAGTAATTGATCATGGCAACAATTAAACGAATTCGAATCAATTAGGAACATTTTTTTTTTTTTTTTGTTGTGGTTTTGTCGCTCTTTCCGTTCTTCGCTGTTGGGGTTGAGGGGGAGAAAACCACGGCGACTCGTTCTCCTGTTTTTTATTGTTGGCTTGCCAAGCACTTTCGCCCATTCGGGCATCATCAGGGCTTCGTAGCACCATTACAGGTATCCACGGCCAAAACAGGAGAACGAGTCGCCGTGGTTTTCTCCCCCTCAACCCCAACAGCGAATTAGGAACATGGTAGATCCTCAGGCACAAAAAGAAGAGTTTCAAAAAGTGACCAAAATAACTCACATTCTCTGTAAAGACTTAGCTCCTTTAGGAACCTTGAAGAAATCAACTTCAAGCATTATCTGAGCATCTTCTCCGAGTAGTGCCGGCTTCCCAGTCTTGTTCCCCTCGCTAATCAAAAGAGCGTTCAACGCCTTTTCCACCTAGTACACATAATATGAGAAAACTAGCTTGTAGTTAACAGTGATTGGACATTTCTGAGGATTTTGAGTGAATGCAACTCACAGTAGTTCGAGCTGGGAAGGAACCCATCTGAATAGGAGTATCGTGGTCAATCATAGCAGCAGTTGCTTTCAAAGCTGGCTCTTTATTCATCTTCTGTTTCTTGACTGAAGATTTGCGAACCTCGCTTTGGTCGATCTTGCGTTGTTCGGCTGGTTTGGAAGTGCTCTGACCTTCCTCCTTAAGTTTCAACGCTCTCTTCAAACGTTTCTTGGCGGCCTTACTTAATTTCGTTGGTGAATCGCTATCCAACTCGCTTGAAGTTTCTGGTCCAGACTGAAAAATACCAATCAATAGTAGGTACCACATTGTTATCAGTTGTATGTATATTGGAATTTCACTGTATCTATATAACCCAAGTACTCAACGTATGGTTTTCCGGTTGTAGACGTAGAAATTAAAAAAAAAAAAATTAGGAGAAATTAGTGTCTTTTTTTCTCCAAAAGTACATGCTACGCTAAAAGACGGCTCAAGGGTCTAAATAGCATCTGTAAAATTCAAGGATTCTAGTGACGTTGTCCGAGTATCAAAAATATCAAATAAAAAACACTAAGGATCTGCCATGTTGCCCAAGTCAGCAGTGCTACTATCCATGTGTATAGGAGAGCGATGTTCCATCGAGTCGCTACGACCAAAAATACAGACCTATTAATTCATGGATAGATACCGAACTGGCCAAAGAAAGAATACTTTTATGAAGAAAATCTCGGAAGGCTCCAACCTTGTAACGATAAAAGGAATGGGCCAACCAAAAGAACAGTAACAAGGAAATAAAAAAGCTTATTTATGATGTGGTTCGACCGTGTTAGGTACAACAGATTAGCCGTAAATGATTTCATTATAGATCATGAGGGACCACTGAATCGCCATTCAAACTGATTTGTCAATTCAAAGGGAATGTGAAGAATGATGCTAGCTTCACGTGAAGAAATTCGCGTGTCAACTGTTATCATGTGAAGAAAGTAAGGCTTGGGTTTCTTAACCTCGCACGTTTTTGCAGTGAACGCTAGTTGACACGTATAATACGTGAGATTTATTACAGGGAGCTAAGGATTCGTGGATGGTATAGCGTCGACCTATAACACGGCTGTTCCCAACGGATGGAATAACATACTCCTCGACCATTAATACTCCTATTATTTTTTGTTCTAAACAGCAGTCAAGCTAGCGATTTGGCATTTGAAGTAAGAATAATAATATTCTAGCAAATATAGCAATTGTCTCCCTTCCCATTGATAAATAATTTGATTTAAACCAATTTTTCTGATAAAAATAAGTCCTAGGTAGGGTACCCAGGGCTACTATCGGGAAACGACTATAATCACTTAAATACTGGATATATCCAGATTTTACATGCCTTGAAACGCCCTACATGCCCCTTCAAATTTTGCAAATACAATGGTTTATTATGAATAATAAACCAAAAATTATAATAAGAGAAGTAGTTTTAGTATCTGTTTTACCTTCTTGGGAGATTCTATTTCAGAAGTGCTAGTCGATCCCGATGAACTTTTTCTCTTCTTGCGGTTCCTTTTCTTTTTCCCACCAGCCTCGGGTGATAATTGTTCCGGTTTTCCAGCACCACCTTTGTTCCCGAATCTCTTTTCGATTTCGGTTTCAATCAGTTTACCAAGAAGTTCACCATCAACATTGCCCTTTTTCTGTTTTTTGTTTTTCTGCTGGCCTGGCGATACATTTTTGTTTTTCTGCTGGCCTAGAGATACATTTTTGTTCTTCTGCTGGCCTGGCGATACATTCGCCTTTTCGCTTTTAGCCTTCATTACTTTAGTCTTGATGCCGCTAGACCCATTCAACAATTTAGTTTTCTTTTGTTTAGAAATAGGGATTAAATCATCACCAGCTGATTGAATGGACAATTCAACTTTCTTCTGATTCAATTGTGATTTCGCTTTACTAGGACCAGACGGTTTGTTTTTCACAACCTTACCACCACGAGGCTTGTCGAGAACTTTTCTTTCACCCTTGGGAGCCACCGGTTTCGCCTTCATAGTTACACAAAGTTAATTAATCAAGTGGATGAATCTAAAAAATAACTAGCCCGGAAATGCTACGATATTGAAAACTAGTAATGAGGATAAAACGGGGTGAGATCAAGTAAATTCGCTTCAAGAACACGTGACTTTGAGGGTATCGCTATCGTAAGAGAAGAGGGAAGACCCACGCTGTGAATAGGTTCGGTTAAAAACACATGGCACAATACTACCTTGCTCGCAAAGCAAAGAGATCACGCTAGAAGGAGCCACGAGCCACTACCAGTATTACCGGAATGATTTCAACCTGTTCTAGTCCTTCTATATTTCCCGTTTTCAGCAAGAATTTCCCTCCCGAAACCTACAACAGCTAATGAAAAAACTTCTCAGCCGAAGAACAAACATAATTTTTTTAACATTTTTTTTAAACAATTTTTTAACTCGATCAATATAGATTTCTAGGCTAGATTAACTCATTAGAGAGAATGATCAATAAGGCTATCACGCCACTTCACAGAATTTTAACGGACCTCAAAGTATTTTACTTAACTATAACTATAATTATAAATTAAATAATTATACTCGGTAATAAGTTTTTTCAAAATAAAATTAACTTTTGAACATGGATTTTTTGCCAGAGGAGATTCGGAAGCCCCCAAGTAACGGGCAATTTCATACGATCTAGCAACCGTGGCCAGTGGCCACATTATTGCAACGCAGTGTTGCCAACAACTTACGATTGTAATGAAGATTGAGAGGAATAAAATAGAAGAAGAATTTTATCAGGTAGATTACAATGAAAGCTAGCATAATTTTTTCGAGGTATTTCTCCAAGGTAGATAGATAAATAGTACTAACTATATCTATCAACCTTGGTATTTCAAATTAGCAACAACAACAACAAAAACTAAACGTACGTAGTATCAAATTATATAGATTTTTGGACGCTGAATCGAATGAGGCCATCGCAGGGTCGATAGCTTCATTGGTTCTCGAGTTATCACAGCTTTTGTGCTGAATTTGGGAGATTTTTAGAAATTTGACATGAGGGTATAACTCGAGAGTTCTTGGAGCTATAAAAATCGTTTTATACTCATTGGAATAGTCGTCAAACACTCTCTCCGGCTGTATCGTTAGGCAATAAGTTTAGCTTTTAATTAGGAAATTAAGAAAAATAAAAATGATTAAAATTACAATAGTTGCTACGGAGTTTTCCCCTATAGTTACCATCTGTTTTTCGGTGGGAACGTTCACAAATTAATGTTCGGAATATTTAAAATGACAAATGGATAGTCTTCTTAAATCAATATTGAAGCGAAATAATAATAAACCACTGTACAATCACTTTTTTTTCAGCGTTTTGTTTTTGTTTTTATTGCTGATATTTAAATCCGACTTGTTACAGGAAACCATCTTCACGGCGACCTGGAGCCATAGGAACCATGGCTGTGGAATTGGGAATCGGAGAATGAGACGACTGGTATTGCTCCCCCTCACACTCCATTGACATAATAGTCTAGTTTTAAAAAATAGTTGTTTCGAAACATCACGAAATCTCTTCCGAACTCTAGAAAAAACGCTTGGAATTTAAGCCATTTGCTCAATGGCACGTACGCTTTTTGTTCAAGGAATCGTTTTGCCGTCCACCGCATCGGTACGCTCAAAATCGTGAAACTGCAGTAAACTTCGATATTATTGAATAATATACTTCCTCCACTTATTGTCTCGTTCTATGGCCCAAGAATAACAGGTTTACTATGGGTTTAATGTACAATAAATGTTCAGTTTCGTCTAGTCAATAATGGTGATGATGCCCTGACCTTCCTTGACTTACCGACTAATGGTCGGTCTAATGGTGTGGTCTCTTGTAAATACATAAATTATGATTTTACTAAGTAACCAAAACTGCCCACGACCAACATTGTATAACGCTGAAAAATCAAAAACTCCCTATCGGTCAAGTTGAGTAGACTCATGGCTTAGTGTATGCTGTAGTCCTGTAGTGTAGGTTTACTCGAGGTCTTTCTCCCTTCCTGTACAAGCCGCCCACTCGCCCCAAGTTCACGACCCCGTGAAAACCTCCCCTCCTTGTCTGATTATCTCCTTCTCTTTCTTCCTCGAAAAAATCTTCAGCCGCTCTTCTCTCTCACGTTGGCTATTTGTTTTGTTTCCTGCATGGGGAAAGCATGAGATTCACGTGACTCTCCCCAGGTTGGGGCTGAGCTTGAACTTCCCCTCAACGCTCTGATGTAGGTACCCCATCGTTTGTTAGTCTAAAATGCGCTAAGCGCTGAGGCTTTGTTCATGTTGAGCTTCCCTCACTGTCTTTGATACTTTGTAATCGACCTAGGAAACAAAATTTTTACACCCATCCCCATCAAAATTTGTCAAAATATCAGTCCCACCGCTGCAACAGTTTTCTGAAGAAGCTATATCCTCATACTTGAAGGTTTTACCAAAAATCGCTCTTGGCCAGGCAATGGCTCGATTCTTTAGCCAAATCGTTACATTTATTTGAAGGGTATTAGGTGGTTTAATGAGGGAGGACGCTGAATCAAATGAGACCATAACAGTGTTAGTGTTAGCTTTAGGTACTTCAAGAGTCAAGAGTAATGTTTTGAGTTTGTCGGAAAAAATCTAACTGCCTATTCAGGAGTGTCAAACTGACGGTGGTAGTGGTAGCGAATAATATAGCTCAGAATAATATAGCTTATAGAATTGTATAGGTCGTCTCGAACTGACTTTTAGGACATCCCTTGTCCAAAGCTACAGCTAGATTCAGGTTGTACCAAAAAGTGCAAGTTCTGTTGAGTCACCTCAAAGTCCCCAATCCGCAGCTTGACGAACTCAATTTTAGATTAATTCTAATATAAACTATTATTAGGTGGTCATAATAGCCTGTACAGTGGCAAAAGCAGGCTGGCGCTGAACCGTTCTAATTTAGGTTTATTGTTCGAAAATGAAATACTGCAGAAATTCCCTAGGGGCCCCTTAACGATATAAACTTTTTATGGTGGTATTTAAATAAAAAAATAAAATAGGTAGTATCAATTCTTGAAAAAATATCCGCCGTTGGCACGGGGAAACTAGATGGCAATTGGCAATGGCCTCGTCATTACCCCTTCGAGAGGTAAACGATGATGCCTCAGTTTGTGTTCAAGTATGGCGTCTTCCTCAATTCTTTTATTTTTTATTGATTTCGCAATAGGGGCTCATTTGTTACGTATTTTTATAAGTTTAATCGAACAGGTCATATCGTAAAATATAATAATTAAAATTCGGACTTGACAAGATTTTCATTCTTGCGCTACACTGTATCTTGCGCTTACGTTCGGCGCAACGATCACTAGCGGAAGAAAATTGAACTAGGTTCGTAGGTTCAGCAGATCAAATAAATTCGGGTAGCTCAGCTCAGACCCGTTCGCGTTCGGCGTTCCTCCTCCTCTAGCTCGCAATAGTGCTCTCCCACTCCTCCTGGGTCGCTACTCTCCTCCAGAAAACGCGATGGAGGGGAACGGACTCAACTTCCCCTCTTTTCGCTTTCGGCTGCGCCTTTGACATCAATAAAATAATGCAGTAGTGTTTCGTGGGCGCGGACACGTCAAGGGTATCGCCCTGTAATCAGATTTCGTTTCCATTGTTGGGTCTTGCTCATCAAAACATTTTTCTCGGTTAAACCAAAATCCGAAAGACTATCTAGCGTGTACGCTGTCTTCCTCGTCTCGTCTTTGTATTTGTGATTCACTTTCGGGGTTGATTTTTTCGTTTGATTTTATCGTTTCTCTGTTGTATTCCGTCGATTAAAAACAAAGTGATATTAAAAAAATGAGCATCGCAGCTTTATTGCGGGCAGCCGAGTACCTCGAAAGGCGAGAAAGAGGTGAGTTGTTGTTCCGTTATCCTTTAAGATATTTTCCTTAGTTGTATTATCGTTGTATAGACGTTACGAAGAGCTCGCTGCTCAGCTTCACCAAAGGGGTCTCCCAGCGCCTGTAGTTGTTTTCGTTGCCAGTTTCCACGTCAACATGGCCGTCCCCCTTCTGTAGACTTTCCAACCGATCAATCAGCTGATTCCTATCTTCATTTTGGAAATCACTTCTACTATTAGGTGTTGAAGATGGTTACAGAATTGTGTTTTTTTAGTAATCATGTTATTTACGTATTGCAGAAGCTGAACATGGATACGCTTCGACTCTTCCGCCCGATGATCTCAGAAATGTAATCAAAAGACCAAAGACGAAGAAGTCACAGGGTAGCAGGTTACTATCTTTTTTGTTAATGACAATTATCGAAATTTCTTTTTTCCCTCTATCTATCTTTTTACAAAGAAAATTGATACATTCTTATCTCTTCTTCCTATCTCTAATCTTGAAATGTTAATGACCTTGTCTGACATCTATTGATTTTTCCATTTTTTTTTTTTACAGGACGACTCACAATGAATTGGAAAAGAATAGGTGAGTGAACGTGTTTGTTTTATTGTTGTGGTAGGTTTGTGCTTTTTAGTTCACGTAGCCTTATGAGTCATCATAGCCGCCCTTGTTTTTCTATTGCTCGATATCTCTGACGTGTTCCCCTCCATATTCCCTCTCCGAAATAGCTAATCTTTCACTCTCTGCTTGAAAATTTCCCTTTGTTTTTGTGTGAAAAAAATCGTTGGATTCTTCTCAAAGGTACGGTAATCCTTCCATCGAATATTCCATATTGTCAATAAACCATATGATTTTTACGGTCATTCGGGCGTCAGTTTTAACAAATTGTATTGTCTTGAGTTACGTCTTTCACCAGAATGTTTGAAGAATTAGCCTATAAATTTGAAAGCATCAAATCTTATACCGGGCTCAGTAAGATTTTAATCAATAAAATGTGGAAGAAATGGTATGTTTTCTGATTTAACTGATAGGATCAGAGAAATTGACTGCTACCTTATAGCATAAAAATTTATTATGAATAAGACTAAGCTTAGGTATAACTTAACCATTATGTTGGAGGGGAAGGAAGATAAAAAAATGTTTAATTAAGCGACTACTCGCTCTTCATTTTCTCTATTGAGTGCCGAGTACTTTCGCCCTTTCTGGCATCATCAGGGATTTGTAGAACCATTACAACCATACAATAAACAACGCGAAACAACTTCTAAAGACAGTGCAACACAAAAATGGAATACATTCATGCTCTGGCGATGAAAGCAATCAGAGCCCTAAGCATAATCTTCAGTGGTGTGAGCATACCAGGTATGGTCGATTAGAGGCTTGGATCTAAAGTAAGCCTTACACCCTAATATTTACCTTGGAAACTCTTGAGATCTCCCTGTTGTTCTTATTACTGAATTCGACGATTTCACAGTTGCACTGGACTGTAGCCGTTTGTACTTCATTTACGCTGTACTCTCTTTTCTTCAATACCTACTTGAAAAACCTTTTCCGCGTATTATGGTTGGATGACTTAGGTTATCTGGATGCAAGTTATATCTGACGATTATTAAAAACATAAAACCTACCGTGTTCGTGACGTTGAAGAATGCTCATTTCCCCTGATAAATTTTTGTTTGAATTCATACTATAAAGCTTGGTACGTTTGAAAGCTAAAACCAAACTGAACTTGATTATTTGAGCTAAATTAATAATTCCGATGTTGGTCCCAATACAATAACTAGCGCAAAATGTTTGTAAAATTATGAAGAAATCAGGTTTACACTACTTCAAGTCCGTACTATCTAAAGTTGCCGAAATAAAACATGGAGCGTTGGCGTTGGACGCATAATAAGTATGCATGAGTATTTCGAAGTTCTCATGTTACTAGGCATTCCAGTAGAAGAATATCCTAGGTATAGCAAGAAGTTCTCCTTCGCTGTTGATGAACGAACTTTTCAACTCTGATGAAGTTTTTTGGGTTATTATTCAATCATAAACCATTGTAATAGCCCAAGAACAAAATTTAACCCCCTGAAACGATTCGATGCATCTATAAATCCGAATAAAAAAAAAAAAGCTGCAAAAAAATTATTGTACTGTGGTTTATTATTCCTTTGCCAAGGTTTGTTACTATCCCAAACATTTGTGAACGTTTCTACATAAGTTTCTACTATAAGGGAAAACTACTTGGCAACCATTGTAATTTAACCATTTTTTATTTTTCTTAATTTTCAAATTAAAAGCTAAATTATTCGCTCAACGGTACAGCTGAAGGACTATGCCAACGAGTACTATACGATTTTTGTAGCACCTTAAATTTCCAAAGGTGTATTTGGTATCAATTTCTATAGATTTTTGGACGCTGAATCGAATGGAAACCATCACGGGGTCGTAAGCTTTATTGGTTCTTGAGGTATCGCAGCTTTTGTGTTAATTTTGGTAGATTTTCACAAATTTCGCTCGAGAGTTCTTGGAACTATGAAAATCGTTCTACACTCGTTGGAATGTTTGTCAAACCCTCCCCTCATAGTTACCAATCTGTTGTTAGGATGAAACGTTCACAAATGTTCCGACAAGTAGTTCTTATGGTAAATGGATGGTCTTCATACATTATTATTCAAGCAAAGGAATAATAAACCACTCAATTTTTTTTTTCATTCATTTACCCACATATTCGATCAAGTTTGAAGAATTGCCAAAATTGGTATTTCTGATTCTTTGGGTCCTTACCTACTTCGCGATGTAACATCTATTCTGTTGTTATTTAGGTTGTTGCTAACGTTCCCTTAAACGCATTGCATATATTATGGCTTCTGAACATGAACTGCCACATTCGGATGGGCTTAGCTCACGTGTCCTTTCCATGTTTTTCGGAATTCAATCAAAAGGCAAAGCACAAATGACTCGAGAAAGGTTCACAGTCCTCCGTCAAATGCGTATTCGTTATTAGAATCGTGGTTGTAATGACTTGTAGATGAAGCCATATCTCGATAGTTTTGGTAGTACCTACTTGAAAAATACGCATTTGAGCATGTTTGAGGCTACTTTTTTTTTCTCCTAGGTTACTGGCAAGAAAAATAGATTCATGTTAGCGGTTTTTATCTCAAACCAATCAGATAGTCTCTTTATTTTTTCGAATTATAATCCTCTAACTCTACTGTTGGTATTTGTGAGGGTTCTAAAGAATTCGAATTAATAACATTATCATCCGGGTGGGCTTTCCCTCTCTCCATCTAAGCATAATCTTCCGCTTCGTTTACGATTGTTGTTCTGAGTATAGATGATTGAGTAGTATAAAAAGTGTCTGGAGGGGACGATATTATGTAGATGACTGGTGCGTTTTGACTATCGTCTTGGTTACGATTCTCTTTCACCATGAGCGTCTAGAATTAAAGGCACGCTGACGCGATAGCCAGCGCGATTTGTGAAGAGAAGGTCAACAGCTAAGCTTTTGACTGTTTCAATTTTTTCTCGCAACAACTGTCATCAGAAGTTAGAGAATGCTCGCTTATGAATGCTCGCTTTGCTTGCATCTCCGAAAGAATAACAACATCAAATAAATGTCAGTCTAACTCGACATGTAGATCAGAAACCGACTCAGTAATACTTGTTTATCCCAATAGAACCCACTATCAGGCGTGTCCATGCTATGCCCAGAGTCAACAGAAAAGCTATAATACCTAACCGACCTAGGCCTAACCAAAACTAGGGATATAGTGAAAAAAGTCACAACGTGAAAGTACGGTGTGATCCAATAGATAAAAAATCAAGCGTCCTATTCTCGCCTTACCGACATTTTAGGACCAAAAACATTAAAAAGTAATAATTTATTACTCTTTTAGCCTGTAAAATCGAAAAAAAAACTTTGATCAGTTATTTATCGGATGTACTGTGTGTCATCCTAAATCCGGAAAGGGCTAATTTGGCGCATTTACTGGGAGAATATTGTCTGAAAATACGTTGTTTCATTCATTTTTCAGGGAGACATTACGGTTTTTGTCAGATTTCGATCACGGACACTTCAGAAAGTAATTCTTAGTATAGTACTATACCGATTTCTTTGAATCCACCTCCGTTTCGAATTTGACTTTTCGTAAGATCACAATACCTCCAACTACTAGGTAAACATGGAAATAATAATGATTGCAATTGTGCCAGATGATCTCGATTCGGCCGACCTGATACGTAGCACATCGACTTTCTGTTGAGGGAAGCTACTATTGTATGTTCTCTCAACGGAAAGTCGATGTGCACTCAGTTTTTATAGTGATCCATAGAGTAACAATGAATCTCGCCTGCAGTTGACTATGGAATTAACTAGCCGTCATTAAGGTCCATTTAGCATGACAAACGATTTCAGAGGAACTGACCAGGGATTCTTCTGCCTTTCTGGGCGGATATCCTGAGGTGGCACGATTGACGGGTTTATAGTTATTTCGCTTCCGAGACTGCGTAACTGAGCGGCCTTTTACCTAGCTATTTATCCTCGATAGTCGGGAAGTTTTTATTCCCCAAATTCAACGTTTCCGCTTGCATTTAGTGTTTCAGAACTCGCGGTTCCCCTAAATTTCATCATTGTCTGATCAGCGGTATCCGCTGTGCATGATGACGTGGAAGAATGTGCCATGCCGTTGGTAGAATATTCTTCAACTCCGGAAAAAAGGAGGGGTCGTAGGTGGAATTCTAGTTTCATTCTACATCTTATCTGCACATCCGTTCTGTGTCGCAAGGTGCATAATGATAACTACTCTGTGTCGTAGATATTCTTTATCCGTTCAACCCTCTTATGTGTTGAAAAATTCCAATTCTACCTCTTAACCCTCAAAGATATGCAAACAACCAATTTATTTAGATTTTTTTCAATGCGATCTTATTTCAAAATTTGCTGAATACTAACCTATCGCATTATGTTTCCTCATTTTTTAACGCCGTTCAATGAGTAAATTTATGAATATACTCCCTCCGGAAGGCCGAATGAACTTGGAACAGAATGCAGAAAGTAGGCTTGGCAACTTCATTCCTTCAATGCATTGTAAGGGTTGACACCCCAGATCAAACGGCTAGCTTGGCCACGTTTCATTTTGAAATGATCGCGCGAGGTCCCCGACTTCGACTAGTTATTTAGGGAGAGACGAACACCTGGCAATATCGGCTGTCATAAAATTAACATGTTTTCTATCGTGTTCGTATAACAGTTGCTTCACGATACTTCGACCATTGAAAGAAGTTGTAAAATAAATCAAATCCCTCAGGATAATTACTATCACGAGTGGATGGTCTTCTTAAATCATTACTGAAGCTAGGAGTAATAAACCACCGTACAATCATTAGCAGCGTTTTAATTTTGTGTCCATGATTGTGGTTATTTTCCTTCTGACAATGTCAATTTGTTCCCAACTTAGCGAAATCGTCGAAACTTGAGCTGGTTCAGTGGTAGTCTCCGAGCGCGTCCTAATTATTTGCTTTATGAATATAGGCCCCTCTGTGATTCGCTGAAAATTTCATAACAATAAAATTTGCGATATTTTTAGCACACGCGCTTAGTTAATTTTATTCCTTTGTTTCACTTGAAACCGGTTTTTGACATAATATAATATTACATACCTATGCACGTTCTATGTTGGGCTTGAACTAACTGTGAAATGATGTTCGTTACCCAGGCTTTTTGTTCCGACATTGAATTCAAATTCAATGTCAGGTCCAATGCGACAGAGCGCGACGCGACCTTGCACTTGATATTACGGATATTATTATTTAAGCTCAGATCTGCTCGGTTCTGTTACGTTACATGATATATGAGACGTCTTTCGAAATAACTTCTTACTTGACAGATGTATACCAGCTACACCATTATCCTTACCTATTTTGGTTTTGTGCCGTGCTGGCAATTTATATAACTGTGGTGCTGTGTCTTTTTACACCCATCTTCACGTATAGTAAACGCATGTTTGTTATCTTGATCGTTCCATACTTGAGTTTGGAATGGAGATGAATTCAGGGAGCGTTTCAATAACTCAGTATACGCTTAAATAATATTCAATACTCGGTATCATTTTCTGAACGCTTATGTGACAAAATTCGACGACAAAATGGACTCGAACAATACAAGATATTACCTTGTGAATAATATGCTAAAATTTCGGATCGCACCCACCACTTCCATCGATCTAAGTTGTTTCTTTTTATTTTCCAGTGGCGCCAATTCCTATGTGATTTGATCGCCATTGCATTGATGTTTTCTTTTTCAAGTGATATCTGGTTTTTATCGCTCATCACACACCATATTCCGCGTTCTTCGCATTCCGAGTCAATTTTCTACCTATTTATTTGTTATTTTTATCGATTTCTAAAAAAATCAATTAGATATAGAAGCGAAAAGCGCTGCAATTTCGGTTTTGTTTGAATTCGAAGAGCGAAAAATGGAATCCCTTTCTCCTCGGGAATGATGCAGGCACCGGAGTAACTTCATGTAGATGTAGGCACTCTATTTTTGTCCAGCTCAACGAATCTAATCGAGATCATCGTTAACGTATCCCGTCGACCCCTCCAGTTGAGCATAATCGATTTCGAACTCCTACTCGTTCGAACAAGAACAACATTGTTGACCCTAATAAATTATGAACGATTTTTGGACACCCATAGGGGCTCCACATCGCCTTGAGGATGCCCGAACAGGCGAAAGTGCTCGGCCAGCATATAAAGAATCGGAGAATAAGTCGCCTGGGTTTTCTCCCCCTCACACCCCCTGGACATCAAAATATGCGACGAAAAGGACGGAAAAATGTTGTGGATAGCATAAACGTAGGACCATTTCTCTCGATTATATTAATTTACTTTATCTATTTTTACTTCTGTATTGATGGTTTTCAAAAACGGTATGGTGATCTGCAGACAATTCCTCAAGTACGGAGCAAAAATGCTTGTACTCTTGCTTGGAAAGTTAAGAACGTTAGTGAAGAACTGAGAGCTGACACTCGCGTTTAAAAATATTAGTTTATCAAGGGACAAGGTCAAGGAAGCCGAGACAACTGTTTCATCTCTCTCCCCGCACACTCACCATAGCTTTACAAAACCGAAAGATTTGTCAGGCAAATAATAAATTTTCGCGCTGAAAACAGCTGCCATCAAGACTTGTATACCTCTCTGGAAAAGCATCACTTTCTCGATTTTCTCGAACGCTGCAAATGAGTGTACAGTGGTTCATAATTCCTTTGCTTTTTAATAATAATGTAAGAAGTCCATCCATTTGTGATAGTAATAAATTATCCTAAACATTTGTGAGCGTTCCCACCGAAGAAGAGATTGTAATTTTAATCATTCAAGCACAGGAAAATTAAACCACTGTGCTATCATTTGCAGAGTTTTCTATTGTATACTCGGATTCTACATGCCTTGAAACGTAAAACATCAAATTTTGAGGGGTTAGAAAAATTTTTTCTTGGGCGATTAGAATGGTTTATTATTGATTAATAATTAAAAAAATAATTTAAAAAAAATTACTGGGGAACTCTGCTCTGGTCTGTATAACAAGTTATAAAGCATAAGAAGTAGTATAATTATGTAGACCCAAATCTCCACATTTTTGAAGGTTAAACTAAGTAAATAAGTTTTTTTATTTCCATGTGACGTAAAAAAGGAAAATATTGGATGGCACCATGAATTCTTGAAATGATTTTGTAAATCAAGCTATGCCAATGTAAAATTTTTGCTAAAAACAAGAAAACTGACCGATTCGGCTGGGCACGTTATTGGCTATTTGTGAGCTCTCCTTGCGTCCCAACAGATGAAACTCTGCCAGTTGGCAGCTCTTCTTTTCCCAATTGTCCAACACCATAATCTGAGCTCATGGCTATGAGTGTCGCAACTGCATTTCTCGAATTCTCATTATCTGGGCATAGGTGATAATTACTTTAATGTTCCCGAAGTAAGTCGAAATAATCTTTTCCGAAACTCAAATTTTCCTCGGTCGTATAAATTCTCCTCGATTTGAATGATTACAAAGGTGAAGGCTCAGTTTTTGTTCTCCTCTCGTGCTTTGCAGTTACGGTAAATTTGATCCATGACTGTTGACTATTGTATGCCAATAATATTAAATTACCTTTTTTTGCCTCTTATTGGTTTTTACGCCAGCAATTCTTTCAGTATCGATTTGTCTTTTAAAAATAATTAATCTTCTATGGCAATTTACTTTGAAACATTTACCAGTTCACGTTTTTCCCCAATATGACATGCTCCTCCCTTATAGGTGTATCAGCAAGCGTACGGACGGTAGGTGCCTTTTAACTTCATCTGTGCGATTCCCTTGGTGATAAAGTTCTAGATTCTTCTTAAGAAAGTAGTGTCATCCCACTATACTTACCTGGCGAGAAAAATCGGTTGTGACCTTGGACTTACGATGCTAATCCGCCATGGCTACGTGTGCTGTTTCGTATCGGGCAAATCAACAAGCCCAAAATAAACCGCCGAAGATTAGCCCCACTCTCGGTTTTCCCTTGCCTCAACCGTTCTCATGATCGGTGAAATGGCAGGAACAGCTGGGGACTGACAGGGTTGTTAGAGTTTTTAAAAAAAGGTAATGTACTATACTATACTTTTGGAAGGGAACCCATGGATGTAACAGGATTCTCTTTCCATAGATCGAACTGAATTGTATATTTCGCCATTGTATATTGTTTTATGAGCATTTAGGTACTTAAATTCAACGGTTCTGTTATGTAACGACTGATAATCTCGCCCATTCGTGCGTCAATAAACAAAAATGATTCATTTAAGAATATTTTATGAAAAAAAAAACTTGGTGAAAATCAAATTGATAAAAAATTTCATATAAAATGAAAAAAATAAAATAACAACCGCGCCCAACTTTACAGCAACCCAATAGCCCAGTTTTAGAATTTATATAGGTCACTTTTTGAAGTTAACGCCTTCTTTATATTGAATTGATTTGAAAAAGCTTATAGAATCCGAACTTTATTGATATTATGGATTGTGAGTTAGAATTTCAGTTAACAGCCAGAGAATGAACGAATGAACGTTTTACAGAACTGTATATAAATTATCTATATATAATGTTAATTTATTTGAAAGCTTTTTAGTTTTATTCAAAAATAGACCATTGTAATCGCCTTGGAATTTTTTTTTCTTACCCCGCTCAAAATTTGATGTTTTACGTTTCAAGGCCTGTAGAATCCGAATATACAATAGAAAACGCTGCAAATGATTGTACAGTGGTTTATTCAATAATGATTTAGGAAGACCATCCATTTGCGGTAATAACTTGTCCAAACATTTGTGATCGTTTCCACCTAACAGCAGATTGGTAACTTAGTATAAGAGAGAACGCCGTAGTAACTATTGTAATTTTAATCATTAATGTTTCTAATTATCTTAATTTTCTAACGCAAAGCTAGGTAAATTTTTCCCAGACGGTACAGTAGAAGAGAGTGTTTGACGAGCATTCCAACGAGTATAGAACGATTTATATAGCTACGTACAAAAACTCTTGAGTTACCCTCTTGGGAACCCTCATGCCTAATTTCTGAAATCTCCAAAATTCAAAAGAAAAACGCTGCAAATAATTGTACAGTGGTTTATTATTATTTCGCTTCAATAATGATTTAAGAAGACTATCCATTTGTGATTTTAATTATTCCGAACATTTGTGAACGTTCCCACCGAAAAACAGAGGTAACGAAGGGAAAACTCCGTAGCAACTATCGTTTTTCTGAAAAACGTTGGAAAAGACGAATTTTCTCCCATACTAACATGATTGATCATTGGTGAAAGTTCAAGAATTTAGCTTTTATTGTTTCGTCAGAAAAGTGTTGACGGCGTACCGTGGACAGACAGAATTATTTTAAATTGGATTTTCGGATTCTAGGTGCCTTTAAAAGTTAAGCATCAAATTTTGAGGGGGTTAGACAATATTTTTTCTGGGCGATTACTATGGTTTATTATTGAAGAATAGTGCCTATCCAAGTGATAGTTAAGCGCTCAGTGCTTCTCTGTAGTTCAACCTCCTGCAAATAGCCAGTCCCAGCTTCTCCTCTGACATGACGTAGTAACGTAACCTCGCGCGCGCGCGCGCAATGCGGCCGGGGCTGCCTTTTTCGTACGTTCTCCTCGACCCTGTTTTCCGTTCATAGCTGTTGTTGTTTCGCAGGTGAAATCCGACGGGAGCCAGCAAGGCCTCTGACAGCTCAGTTGGGGTCAACGACATCGCGCGATATCATTCTTTCTCTTTTTTTAACCTCCTTGGCCCGTTTTCTCACTCATCCTCACTGATCTCTGAAAATTTCCTATCCGACACGCCTTCGTGATGATAATGCAAATATTAATCTTACGACGGTAACCATTTCCTAGATCAATTAACTATTGTTTAGGGCAGTCGCAGTTACAAATAATAAAACTAGTTGAAATTTAGTGGAGTTTAACAATGAATTTCTATCACTTCTAACTTCTATTATAATTATTCCACGTCTTATAAACCGCCCTTAGAAGTTTTTTAGAGCTTAGAAATAGCGTCGAACAATCATTTTCGGTATTTTTCTTGCCGACAGATGGATCGTGCCGTTCATTCGAATTAATAACCACCTTTAATCGGGCATATTCTTTTTACCGTCAGCTGTTGGCCAAAATTTTTTACTCGAGAGCGAGAAGGAAGGGGCACCCTCGTCCTTCTTGGCTAAGTATCCCCATTGATGTATACCGGCTCTCTAGCTATTTATAGTTATGCCTTCTTGATGTATTATCGCACAAAGAAGAGCTAACATAAAGAATATACAAAAAAATTGAACAATATTTTTTGATTCCCGTGTATTTTAGATCTAGCCTCATTAGAACCCCGCAATTTTTAATCTCCCGGTTGGGAAATACTATTGCTTAATCGGATAGCAAAGTGGACTGACCTGCCAATTTGGTATTGATTGAATTTGAGCTTTCATCAGACTTCTGTGCGAGTTCAAATGTTTCACGATTATTTTTTCAATACAGTAGTTAATCGACCCAAGGCTATCATAATGTAAATTGAATGTATATTCATAAAATTATTTGTCAATTCAGTTTTCGTATATGCCATGTATGTTAGCCACTGCTGTTGAGAGAAGACATATTCTTATTACCTTCGGTTTTTTATCAAAAGAAATATACGTGCTCCTTACTCGGTTCTACAATCAATTCCTATTTCTATTTCTTACGTTATAAAAATATTACAGTATAAATATTTGAACTTAACCATTTGGCTACACGTATGCCAACCTATTTTCACTTCGCTATGTACAAAGAGCGTTAGAAAATGTCAAACATTTCAAATATTTTTTCGGAGATATGAGTTTTTCAGTAGAAATGCTATAAATTCAGAATTCTCGTAAAATGGGCACTTCATTTTCTTCTGCTTTAGTTGAGACCCCTTTTGCTTCTATTATGTATTTGATTATTTTTCAGCTGAGATTAGACGAGTTTGTCGTATTCGACCTTGAGGCAGAAACGACTCTCAGGGGGATCACTTTCGAGCTGCATTCTTAAACACAGAAAATATTGTTATCAACTTCCTCACTTTAACTGAATCGTCGATTGTACGTACACATTCGATTCATACGCAACTTTTCGAGCGATATAATCGTTGTGGATAGCTTCAAATCCATAGCTATTGAACATTGCAGCGTTAACTTCTGCTGGAAAGTGTAATTTCATCCCTTCCCGCTCGTCATCCCATTAGATTAAATTTACTTATCTTTTAATACCTCTCAAGTTGTCTGCCTATTCTTTCTTCGTAATAAAACGTAGGTTGACTTTTCACTAGCGATCTTTCCACTCTTCCTTCTCTCTTCGTCTGAGGATTCCGCTCGTCCTTGGCAAAGTCGCGGAACCCCCGGACGGCCTTCGCAACTGAAGGGACCCCTCTCTTGATGTAGTAGCTGTAATAAAGGCGAGTCAAATCATCTGGTACTTCTTCCACTCGTTTTCATTTTCCGTTCTTCTCGCGCTCCTACCGTCGAATTCTTATATTGTGCGTTTCCCCTCCTTGTTCTACCTGTTGCAAGCTGGAGCACCTTCCCTGCAATCGAAGCCTGGAGTTGTTCAGTACCTTGTCTGTAATACGAATAAAACAGTTCACCTTCGTGGGCCGTAAACATTTTAGCAAAAAAGGTACTGGTTGAAATTATATAACTCTGTTTCAATTCGTTGAATGTATTAATCTCAGTCATTGCATTTTGTTCGCACGTACAATGGAGCTTAGTATTGATGTGAACAAAGTTAATTTCTTCGGCCGAGATTGAATCAAAGTCTCCAGAATAACTAAAACTGTCTGCAATTATCCTCATGCTGAATGTTCTCGAATTTAGCAAAACAATTCGTTTAATGGTAGCGCTTTCGAAAGCCCATTTGTTAGGGTTCGCGTATCTTGTCCTCTGAACCGATCTTCATTCTGGAAATTTATGTTTTAGCTTAAGTATTCTGAACTTATCAAGGCGTTCTGCTTTATCTTATTCTTTTCTTAACGAATAGTAATATTGTCGCGAAGGAAAACGCTGCAAATGATTGTACAGTGTTTATTATCCCGTTGCTACAATTATGATTTAAGAAGACCATCCATTTGTGATAATAACTTGTTCGAACATTTGTGAACGTTTTCACCTAAAAACAGACTGTTAACTATAAGGGAAAACTCCGCAGCTCTATGGCAATTTTAATCATTTTTATTTTTCGTAATTTTCAAATTAAAAGCTTAATTATTTGCCTAACGGGACAGCAGGAGAGTGTCTGACGACCATTCTAACGAGTATAGAACGCTTTTTATAGTTCTGAAAATTCTCAAGTTATCGACCCCGCCATGATCACATTCGGTTCATTGTCAAGATCCGATATAAATCAGTATGAATTTTCTCCCCATTGAAAACCCCCCGAAAATACCCTTACGGTTAAAGAATTGAGCTGTGTCAGACCAAGATTGATTATTGGTGAAATTTCAAGATTTAGCTTTTACAGTTTCGTCAGAGAAGTTTTGACGGCGTACGGACAGAATTATTTGGAGTCTGCTTCATTGAAACGTAAAATGTCACATTTTGACGGAGTTAGATATTTTTTTCCTATTATTGAATAATAAACCAAAATTAGAGTGCGGAGAAAAGTCAGAAAATGGTCTAAGGATTTAGACGTTTTGGCGATATGTTACAAATTATTGCTTTCTCGCTTATGTAAATACGAATGTTGCCAATTTGTATTTAGCGTTCAAGTGCTTGTCCTTCTTTTCCT
This sequence comes from Tupiocoris notatus, assembly GCA_037159825.1. Classification (NCBI taxonomy): domain Eukaryota; kingdom Metazoa; phylum Arthropoda; class Insecta; order Hemiptera; family Miridae; genus Tupiocoris; species Tupiocoris notatus. The sequence continues at coordinate 637,348 of JASJUZ010000306.1, read as the reverse complement.
TTTCCTCCTCCTTCCGCCCTACAGCTGGCCAACAGCATTGCTACCTAAAGCTTCATGCTTCATGCTCTTTCGCAATTCCTAGCCCCGAATTTCCATTTTTCAATGGTTTGGAAGAGGAAGACTAAGTAAAGGCTGATATTTATTATTTAACGTTTTAACAAAGGAAAAGCTCGGTATACATGCGCCACCGCAATCAAAATTTATTATTGTCGAATCCAACTATTGGTTTTCTCAGTATTGTTAGTTTAATTTGTAGATCCATCCATTTTCTTTTCTATTCTTTAAAATGATAAGTCGACGTGAGTCGAAATCTTAATTTATCCATGATGTAAATTTATTATTTGCCCATTATTATTTTTTATTTTACAGTGATTGATTTTATGATTTACGAACACTGATCAAATGATTTCATAATTGCAATTAATTGTAAAATCAATCATTGTATAACCGAACAATGGGCTCTCATTTAGGTAAGCCACGCATGAATTCAAACGTTTGATACCGTATTACCTCACCTGGATATTCCACAGCTATCCCAGAAAAGTTAGCGTGCATGGTTGCTCGCTTGGAAGAAAAAACATCAAGTAACTAATCCAGTTCAACACGAAAATATCAGTAAACTAAATAAATAATACGTTGAAATTTAAATAGGAAATTAATATTATTCATTTTTCACGAATAGTGATCAAGAATCATGATTAACTTATTTTTGGAATCACAGATATGATCGAAGATTTAGACCAAAATATCGCCTTAATATAGCAAAATTAGATTACCTGATAAAGCGAAGAGCAGAAATCGCGTTAACGATGTGAGAGCTTAATAACGAACTAAAGCCACTATCAAACTCGGTTTTCTCTGCCGTTGACTTGTGTCTCGTATCAGGTTTCCTTTAGTTTCAATAATATTCGTGTTCCGGTTGCTCATTGCTGTCCAAGTAATAATTATTGATCCGAACGATGGTGTGTTCTACCCTCGACACTTGAATCATTCAAAAGCATAGGGCCCAGCTTTGCTGTAATAGGCTGCCCTCGAATCAGCTGGTTTACAAAAACCTCCGCCTCATGCCGATCAGGACGGGGAACAACTCGACGCTGGTCTATGTTGAGCTAATTTGTGCTCCAAGTAGAGCTAGGTGTGTTGGGATACTCTCTGATTCCTCGCCTCTGAGGATCAGAGAAAAGGCCTTGTTTGTTTCCTCGCGACCCAAAAAATGGTGAACACTCCGATTTTGAAAATTCCATTGGCTTTTTACGTTCGAAAACATTCTAAATGTTATTACCCCCTTGACGGGCATTGTTCTCTCATTTTTTATCTGATTTCGATGAAATTTTGAGGAGCTAAGCAGATTAGAACCTTCATGTTCGCCTAAGAAGTTAATTCTTATTAATTATAATTACCAATAATAAAATCAAACGACATTCAGCTGACTTGAAGAAACATTTCTGGCCCCGCAGCGTTTGAATTCCATCATTTTAGCAGTCAGAAAAAATCAAAATATGGGTAATAAAAAAATCTAAATGTAGGCTCTATGCGTCTAACGTGGAAGTACTGTGCCCGCTTGATCATTCAATCGCCGTTCCAAACATTTCAAGACCTCGAACGTTCAAATATATTGATTTTGCGGCTTGTAAAAATCGAAATAGGTGCAAAATACGCACTTGCGAAATCATAAAAAAAAGCTCATAATGTGGAACGGTATATGACCCAATATACCAAAAATCAAGCATCATCTGCTCGCCATAATAAACATTTTAAGACCTCAAACGTTTGAAAATATTGACTCTCATGGCCTGTAAAAATCAAAACAGAAAAAACTTTGAAGTTGTGAACTATTTTTACTTCCGTGTGTACTTAGTAAATGGAAGTATTGGGATCGTCTGAGAAGTCGAATTCGAAACGGAGGTGAAGAAGAAATTTTCTTTTGTTTTCTTTTGTACTGGATCCAGAAACACTATCTGAACAAGTATATTAGTGTGTCCATGGTTAAAAGATGACATAAACCGTCATGTTATCTAGTAGAAAAATTAATTAAATTTTCAAAGAATGTTCTCCCAGTAAATGTGCAAATATAGTCGTTTCTGGATTTGGGTAACACTCCTTACTACCGAGATATAACCGTTCAAAGTGTGTTTCTGTTTAGATTTTTACAGGCTGTAAGAGTCAAATTTTTCTACGTTTGAGGTCTTAAAATGTTCGTTATGGCGCGAAGATGACGCTTGATTTTTGTCTGTAGGGTCACACACCGTTCCTCTTTTGAGCTTATGAGATTTTTTCCACGATTTCGCTAGTAAGTATTTTGTATTTTGATTTTTACAAGCAGGAAATCTATTTGAACTGAATGCTTGAGGTTTTTAAATGTTTCTAGCGGTGAGTGGATGACCCTTGATTCTCCCTTCAGGGCTGGTTACACATTTTTGGGTGTCCTAGCTGGTTTTTCGGTAACAACTAGCCATTTTGAAAAAATTCCTTTGTTATAATAAAAAAAATGATTTTGGTAAGTCCAATACGTACAAACTGTTCAGCAGGAGCTCACATTTCATTATAACTACCTAAAAGTTTTATTTTATAAAGTACTTCCGTAGAACGCGGAATTAATTGACTTGTCTCTCTAATAGTGTCAACAATTGGTACTTTTACCCTATAGTAATGTAATAACGTGAAATGAAATGAAATGAAATATCGTTTATTGTACAACCGTAAGGTATTACAAGGGTTATGAACACTAACTAAAAATTGCATATAATAAATTAATTTTTCCAAGTTAAATTCGACCAAAAAAGAAATTGGCTACACTACCCAAATAATGAGCTACTGGCTCATTTGACTCTATTCAGTTCTACTCAAACTTGCGTTGTCAAAAAGTGACAATGAAGTGATTTCTGTTTTGGTTTTGTAGTATAGTTTTCCCCCAAAAATCCTATCCGTTCGTATTTGACCTGAGACGATCGCAGTGCCTATTTCCAACTTCCTTGTTAATCGTGTTAATCTACTGTCGTTATGAACCTATCAGCTACCATTCAGCGAGCTAGTACAGGCTCTTGACATCTTCAAGCAGCGTTCGCAGCTGCTTTTCTGTCTATACAATACAACGGGGTCGAGAGGAGAGGTATCGCGTACTCCGGAAATTTTCTTTTTTTTTTTGAATTGCTAATTTACTTATAACGTAAATAAAGGGCGAACCGCCCGTAAAATAAGAGCGGGAAAGGTGATGTCCGTTGAGGGGGTGGTAACGAGGGACCAGCGACGTATAGCTGAACATGTGTTGATGCGTTGTTGCCGCTCCGTACGGAGGAGGCGGTGAATCGGCAACGTCGCCGCTAGTGAACAGCTAACGCTCACACTCTGGGTTCTTAATCACGCGAGTCCAGTCGTAGCCGTCGCAACTGGAACTTACCTAGTGACGAAAATCAATTACAATAATAATCAACAATTTATCAGAAAAAAATACTGGTAAATAAGAAAGGGATGCGTGAGATTAATGATAGTTACCCCTTCATCCGAGTTATCCTATTTCATCTAAGGCTAGACTACCTACCTACTGCTAGAATAATTAACTCCTCTATAATAATATTATTTCTATCTTTTAATTTTAAATTTACTCCTGAAAAAGGGCCTGAATAATTTAACGCAAAAAAAAATTGCTGTAGCACTGCCGGATTTTGTGAAGGTCTAGTCGAGAACCTAGAAGGGTTAGAAATGGATGCATACAGTTTCCGCTGTGAAATTTCGAGTTTTGAGAACAATTAAAATTTTGTTATAGGGTACATAGTTATGAGTAGGTATCTAATTTCCGTCTAAAAAAATTTTCAGTTGTTTTTTAAATTTTTTGTTCTTAACTGCATTTGACACCTATCAAAATTTAGTTATATTTTGTTGCCTATAAAAGGCGTACCTATCCGAAGCAGGTGTGCCACCAGCCACCCCTTGTTTACTGTTTTTTAAAATATACAATTCTTTCATATTTTTATTTTAATTCTCTAAAATCGCGATAACGCTTCCATTTACGTAGGTAAATTTCAATCACGTTATACCATAGGGAAGAGCGTGGTATTTTCCACCTCTTTACTGCCGAACCAGCTGTTCTAGCCGATACAGCGAGATTTAGATAGAAAAGGACGTTTTTCAAATACCGTGATTTTTTTTCATTAACCTGTAAGTTCATTATTTCAGCTCATTATTCTCTTGCTGAAAATTTTTTTTCATGACTGAGAAAAACCAAGTCATGAATTATTTTTTCCTTCTCACGTATCCGCTCAAAAAAATTGGTTCTACCTCTGGTGGAAGGAAAATTGTACGCTCATTTGAAAAGATTCAATAAGGTTTGAATTTACTTATTCACTTTCTTTATCAAAGGAGGTACATAGTTTTAGCGGGGTCGAAAATTTAAAAAAAAATCTCGTTAATGAAAAAAGTAGGTAGGTAGTGTTTCAAAAAAAGTAAATACCTAAATAAAAAGTGTTGGACACAAATTATTTCTCACTATCCCTTACTGGTGAGACACTTGTTTTGGATACACCTTTTTCATGTAGGTATGTCCAAACAAAACCAAATAAATTATTTGTTTCAACGCTAAGACGCCACAGGCTTCTGTCGATAATTTTGGTGACATCTAAACTTAACGGTGTCGAATTTACGGTTGTTACAGAATAGAAAGAAATGTGATCACAAGTACTGGTGGATACGAGAAAAGTCCCGATTGAAATCTGGCCTTTATAAATTATTACAGTTATTTCAACTTTATTTTATTCCTGTAAAATTAAATAATTTCATTTGAATGTATTCCATTTTATTCGCGAAAAATGATTCGATCTCAGCCTGTCTAAGATTTCACTCTCACCGTTTTTAATATATAGAATAATATAATATATTATATTATATACTTATAGGTAGGTAGAATTAGATTGGGATTTAGAATTTTTTTTTTTTAGAAGAGCTGATGTGTATACGAAGAGCTAAATTGAGTTGCTGTTGGAATTTGGATAATTTAATATCTGATTAATCTCCCGAGAAATAGGAGATGAATAGCGTGAAAATTGTGAACGATTGCGTTGTCATTACGTATGTATAATTTTATGAAAGAACAGTCAGTCTGATCTTTTAAAATGTAGATGATTGATGTAAGCACTCAATTTTTTAGTGTGTCGATACGCTGTGATTCGATATCATCCGTCGCAATAATCGATTTCCGTTCTTTTCTCTCGCGCGTGGGGAGCTGAGACGTGTCCAAGCGAGAGAAGATACTACTCTCCGGTGTAAAAGAGGAAGAGGAGGATGCCGTATTGATCCCTAGGGTCGTTTCGGGTCAAGGTCACTAAGTCAGAGCTCCCAAGTCCCGTCCCGCTCTAACTCGCTCTATCCCTCTCTTTCAATATTTCATCCTCTACCATTGTAACTATTCCCGTCCCGACTCACTCCCTTTCGCTGTATACCTGACGTTGTCTGCCAATCGGCTGTCCCAGCAAACCATTGCAGGGAAATTCGGTAATAATAAAATCATTCCGAACAATCTGGGTGCTAATGTTTGGAACGCACTTCGAGGTACGGTATAATTATGGAATCCCTATGTTATACCTACCCAAGGTAGATAGATTATCTATCTATCCTTGATATCTATCCTATCTACCTTGATACCTACCTACCTACTAGATGGGCTCTGTTTATTCCTTGATTCAGTTCAACCAAAATCGCCGGCTGATTCGCCCGAAAAAATTATATATTTAATTTGATTGGCTTCCCACGGAATGAGTTCTGCGATTTTCGTGGAAATTACTGGGTATTTCATCCATTAAAAAATAAAAATGTATATACGCTTCAACTGATTTTTTTTTTTTTTTTTTTGTTCTGTTGTGTTGTCCGCTGGCGTTCAGCCTCTGTAAGTCCGATCAGATTACTTTTTCTTTTTTATTATTATTTTTTTTTTGAAAGGGTCACTATCCAGGTAGGTCCCATAATTTTTTAATTAAATCCATCCTGTTGTTACGTCCTCAGATCCGGAGCGAAAAGACGCGAAACATACATCCGTTTGTTAGTCTCTCTGTGCGTCTGTCTGCCCTTGCGTCCGTCTATATGTTTATGGTCAATAAAAAAATAAATAAAACCGACTTCAAAAACTTTGTCTATAAAATACATTCTGAAAAGGAAAAAATAACAAAAATGTCCGAACTTCGCAGCAACTCATTCGCCAACTACACATTTTAAGGACTACTTTACTACTCGTATTGACCTGACCACTTCCTGATTGATTGGATCACCTTCCCTAATAATATAAAAACTACTATTTCTCATTTCCCAAATGATTAAAAGATTTTCCTTTCACCTCTGAATTGCCTCCAGATTGATCATATTTTGGAGTCGGCGCCTCTCTTATATTGTATTGGAGAAGCCTATAGATTCCGAATTAGTAAGAATATAAATATCATGAGTTTTCACGATTCTTGAACAGAGCACATCAGCATTTATGAGAACTGATTATTAACAGTATCGATTTGAAGGTGACTATTCACGCCTTTTCCTAAAAACCATTTCAGATTTCTCTAAGAATCTTCACGTCCAGACCCAGACTTATTACCTGGCACCTACTAATTTATCGTAAATTCATATTTATTTGTAACCATCGGTTATTTTGCCAGAGAGGCGCCGACTCCAAAAGATGATCAATCTGGAGGCAATTCAGAGGTGAAAGGAAAATCTTTTGATCATTTGGGAAATGAGAAATAGTAGTTTTTATATTATTAGGGAAGGTGATCCAATCAATCAGGAAGTGGTCAGGTCAATACGAGTAGTAAAGTAGTCCTTAAAATGCTCGGACATTTTTGTTATTTTTTCCTTTTCAGAGTGTATTTTATAGACAAAGTTTTTGAAGTCGGTTTTATTTATTTTTTTAAAAAGTTTTTTTTTATTTTTCTTTTTTTAGTGACTTACAATTATGGACAGCTCTCTTTACAGAATTTTCCCAAGCTTTCATTATTGAGTTCTTGTCACTTACTACTAACCGTCCAAACTCAATTCATAAGTCAGTTGAACGTTGAAGTTCTGAAGTATAGTTAATGATTACTTAACTATTTTCAATGTTATTATGTTGATTGAGAGTGAGTTTGAACGTTTGGAATAATCCATCCACTGATTTGGGTCTCTTGGTCAACATACCGGATACTTTGACCCCATTGATACACCTTACAAAACTCAAATAATTGTCTACACCATTGTTGGTTACTAAATTGCACCAATTCACTCGTTCTTTATTTCTCTAACGATAATAGAGTGATAATTTTCTCAAGCGTACCCGCAATCGCACTGAATGAGAGAATCCAAACAAAATTTCAGAAATTCGCCAAACGTTTGTGCATTAAAATGAAGTTATTTGGCCTTAAAAACCATGTTATTTATTGAAAATTTAACGCTGAATTCAAATCTTCTAACGAGAATGCTATGACTAACGTAGTTTTTTTTCAGCAAGCATAAATAGTCCAAGAAACGTGATTTCGAAATAAATTTTTTAGTAATACGGCCTAAAAAGTATGTAATTTTAGTCCAATCAATACCAAATTTAAATCACGTAAACTAGACTCAAATTCAAACAATTTAAGTTTAAAAACTATGGAAAAACAGTTTTCGTTTGGAAGTTATGAGGTCTCAAACACAGGTCCATTAAAACATCGATTGCTCCCTTATTATGCCACCTAAACTTGATTTTTTACCATCGTTAGAAAGCTCTAGCTAAGTGCTTTCAAGTGCAATAGTGTTCATATTTTTTTTCTCGACGTGTTTGGGAACGGTGCTCGAAAAACCTCAAAAAAGTGAAAATCGGCATCACGTTTTTTGTTACACTTTCTTCTCTACACGCCATATGAGAATGCCGAACGAAAAATTGAAGCTAGGCCCTTGTAGGCAGATGAATTATGAACAAAATGACACCAGAAACAAAACAATCGAGCAAGTATTCTAGAAGTTATAAGCTTGCAAAGTCAAAACCTTCTTTTTTTCGCAAAAATCACGTTTTCCGGCGTTTCTCCGCGTCTGGAGACGTAACTACTGGATGGACTCGATTGAAAACATTATGGGACCTACCTTGAACGCCGGTGGACAACACATACCGAAAAAAAAAAGAAAATCCCGCAAGACGACCATAGTAACCTCCTCCTTGTTTGAAGTCGGTTAAAAAGTGACAATCATCGTCCAATCTCAATTAAAAAATCATTCTAATTCAATTCAATATTTTCAGAAAATATTGGGGTTTTCAGAAAATGTTTTCCCAGTGGAAAATAAGACGATATGAATGAATTTGCAGTACTTCCCAAGGATTAAAATATTCTTCCGCGTTGTTAATTATGAGTTTAACAAGCCGTAACAGCCAATATTTTCGACGGTAAGTCTTGAATATTCTTTTTGGGAGGCAGATGACGTTTTTATATTTGGCTCGCACACACCGTTTGCCCATGTTATGAGTTTTTTCATGGGCATCTTCAGCTGGCTGCGTTATCAATATATTTGAATGCTTTGGGTTTTTAAATGTTAGCAACGGTGAATGGTTGACGCTTGATAACCTCTTCAGGGCTGGTTATACATTTTTGGTGTCCTATTGTTAGGCTCATTACTGCACCACCGCACTATTAATCTGATTCGTGCGTTTTTCTATTTTTGGGTCTCCTAGCTAGTTTTTCATTAACAGTTGTAGAGTACTAACGTTGCGGCCTTTGTATGAGTTTCTTGATTTTATAATCAGTTATACCTGTTACCGACTCAAACATGGAAGTGCTGTGTGATCTATGCACACCACTGGTTTTTGATTAAATCCCTATGAAATCCTTCCCCGTTTAAACGTTATGCGGCAAAACCAGCGGGTATTCGCTCAAATCGTTTCCAGCTTTCCGGAAATCACTTGGTCAGATCACTGAACTAACCTTCAATGCTACTGACATCCTTATCCTTATTTTGTTACACCACTGTTTCTCTGGTCATACTATCGATGAAAATACCTCCAGTGCAAGCGGTCCAATGCAAAGCAGAGGCGACTACTTTTCTCCCAGACCTCGAATCAAGCGTTCGTGATCTGGAACCCCTCTCCTTCAAGTGGTTCAACGCCTTCTCCATAGACCTCCCTTATTCTCTCCTCCCTCCATAGCTTGTAACGATTGTCCAGCCTGGCGAAGGCGGTAGTCATGAGCACGAGCTGTGACCCAGGGCAAACGACCGCGATTCTCCCAGCTTAACTTAGCTGTACGACAAGAAAAATGGTTTTAAGGAAGGCAAAATATAGACTTAATACAATGCCACATTCAAGGAGTAGGATGAAAAGGTGCTTGCAATAGATGTTCAAGCAATCCTTTGGTCTCGTACGAAACAACAGTAATTATTTTCATGTGTCTATTTACACTCTACAAAATAAAAACATGATGTGAAATTGTCAGTAAAACTGACTACAGCTCAACAACTTCAAATGATGGTGACGTCTCACCTCTCAAAATTTTGCAAGTTCAAGAAACACCGCCCTGGTTAGCGTTAACTCCCACCAATGGGTTACCGGAATTAAATTGAGAAAACCGCACAAAAACAAGAAATTGTATCACCATCCACTTGCCAAATATAAAAAGATAAATAAAATGTATTGTATGTTTGTTGTGCATTGTATTGTGTTGTAATTTTAATCATTTATATTTTTCTTAATTTCCAAAATAAGAGCGAAATTTGTTGCTTCACGGCACAGTTGAAGAGAGTGTTTGACGAGCATTGCAACAAGTACAGAACAATTTATATAGCTCCTAGAACTCTCGAATATAACCTCATGCCAAATTTCTGGAAATCTCCCAAATTCAACACAAAAGCTGCAATGAAGAATCAATGAAGCTATTGACCCCGCCATGGTCCAAAAATCTATAGAAATGATACCAAATAATACACTGTTTTCTGAAAACAGTTAGAAAATTCGAATTTTCTCCCTCCGAAAAAAATTCTTGGGCAATTACTTAGGTTTATGATTGAATATTGAACCAAAATGATTGGATAGCACGGATGTACGGTGTGTGACCCTAGCGATAAAGATCAGGCATCATTCACTCGCCATTATAATTATTGCGAGACTTCAACCGTCAAATAATATAGATTCATGCGGTTTGTAAAAATCAAAATACAATACGCACTCGTGAAATAGTGAAAAAATCTCATAACGTTGAAATATGGTGCGTTAACTAATCGATAAAAAAATCAAAGGCCATCTTCTCGCCGTAACAAACATTTCAAGATTCCAAACTTTAAACAATGTAATTAGTTATTATACTTGATAAACTCAATTAGGGGGGAAAAAAACGTTGAACGGGCGTATCTGGAACGCACAGTGAGCTATCAAAAATCCGGAAACGCAATTTTGTATATTCACTGGGAGAACATTTTCTGTAAATTTAATTCGTTTTTCAGGAAGGTATAAGGCGATTTATGTTATTTTTGACTATAGACACGCTGACAGACGAACAGACATTTGTTCAGAAATGATATTTCTGAGTGTATTACTGTGAAAATGTCTTCCCAATTCACCTCCGTTCAATCGATCACAATACTTCCATTTACTACGTAAATAATTATGGAAGTAAAAAGAAAGAGCTTGGATAACATAGATTACTCAAATAAATATAATTATGTTGGATCTGTTGAGAGTTATTCACTTTTCCTTGATTTTCATTCTACTTCATTATTCCTTAGCAAAGGTTTCTAGGGACAAGGAAATCCGTGACCGATTTTTGTAATAGTTCCGTTCCCGAACAGCATATTATCTAGAATGAAGCAGATACTAGATGTTAATGTATAAAATGTCATTATTAGGATTATTAACAACGAGTTGATTGGTGGAAAACCTCTTACCTAAATTTTCTTTGAAGCAAAGACTATTGGAAACTACAAACCGTTGAGCAATCGTTTGCAGCGTTTATCCGTGCGCCGTAAGTCAACCATTGCTCTAACCTCTAACGTTAGCGTAATTTAGTGTCCTTAGGTTTTTTCACCTATGAGTGGAAACTACTTGGGGGTCGTAGGAGTCCAACCTCAACGTCACTTACGACCCTCGTCTCACCTTCAGGAACTTGCCTGGCTTTGAGATTTCCCTCGCACCACCAGTTGGTGGAAGAGGGGGTCTTCTTCCCCGATCGATCCTTTTACCAGCCAGCGTCAAGTGGTCGAGGGGTTCACGAGCTAACCGCCGAGCCGCTTACGGATCTTGATGATGCAAATTCTTGCCTGAGTCTAAAAATCGTTTCAGTAATTAGAAGATTGCTAGCGTTTCAACTTTAGGTTTTACGTTCTAAATATATTTTTCTTTTCTAGAGCTAGTTCTTCATTTGCCATCCTTACGATTATGAACCAACAACCTTCTTATAGTGCAGTCTTGATTTCCTGGTTGGTCATCGGCCTGTTCAATGATTGAAGTACATAGAGTATCGGAAATTTGGTGGGCACTATCGCCTGCTACAATTTTGCGATCGAGAAGAAACGAAAAAACCGGTACCTACGTTCTGACCCGGTTGCGTTTTTGTAATACATCTGATGGAAAAGATGTTCAGAACCTAGTAATGGCTTGTTTTTAGTGTTGTTAATATTTTTTACATCGTCAGTGCTAACTATTCTATTCTATTTCAATCGTTCTTCATTCTTTGTCATAGTCATTATTCCGTAATTATATATATTATTTATATGATTTTGCAGGAGAGCGCATTTAAGGAATTGCTTGGAAAAACTGAAAGAGATGGTACCACTGGGAGGTGATTCCTCTCGACACACCACCCTTGGCCTCCTCACCAAAGCCAAGAGGTTCATTAAGGTAACACAGTAATTCCAGTATTATTCATTCATAGAATAATAATTCTTAATATAAATAGTAATAAAAAAAAATGGATTTGAGGTCAGTGTTAGTTTTTTCGTTTTGTGCTTCGTAACTTTGTACCTGTGCCAGTAGATTAGCCAGATGGTCTATCTTCCTCTGTGCAGTGGAAGCCGAGTTTGTATGAATCTCACCGTACACCGAGTGTTATGTGACGAATCTTCTGTCACACCCCCATGAATTTTCCCCTCAGATCATCAATTCATACGAACTTCCTTTTGTTGAGTCTTGATGTTCAGAAATCATGACTCAAATATACAAACGTCCCGCTGGCATTTCAACACAAACCTGAGAACTGTGGGCCCAGATATAAGAAATCCAGTAAGCTTAAGCGTAATGTGGACGCGTCTTTTAGAAGCTGAGTGTTCGAGAAATTACCATGTCCAAATAATTGTAATATTCGGTTTAATCGAATTGACGAGTGCAGTAATAGACAATCTGAACTGAGTGAATCCACGGTATGGAACTTTTTCTCTTTCAGCAGTTCCATGTTATTTTCTTGGTTGCCAGCTTCTTTTTTCTGTCTTATCTCTGAGCTTTGTTGTCACCAATTTCAGAGCCTCGAGCAGCAAGAGAGGAGGGCGGCGGTCCAAAAAGACCACCTCCACAGGGAGCACCGATTCCTGAGGCGGAAACTCGAATCGCTGTGCGGAGGCACCAACGACAACGTAAACATAAGCGGCATCTCGTCGAAACGACGGTCGATTTCCGAGTGTTCTGCGTCGACCGTGTCCTCAAATCACTCGAACATTTCCACACTGTCTTCCTTCCACTTGTCGTCGCCTTCGTCCATTTCGGAATCCGGTGAGTTCAGAATACCCACTAACCTTATAAGAAAATGGTGGAATGCTAGGATTATAATTTTCTTCATTGGAAAGTTTAGAAACAATTATAGTTCACTTGTTCTTCATGTTTCTAGTGTCGCTGAACACGAATCTGATGTGCAGAAATTTGACCCAAATCTTTTTTTCTTCAATTTTTGTCAGTATTTGGGAACCTTCATTATTTATATTATATTTATTATCATCTAGATGTACCTATTTTATATTCTTTTCTACAAAAATAAACTTTGAAATGTTCGGCCATGATGATCAGAAATCCATCTTATTTATTCATGAGTTCACTCAGCATTTAGATTTAGATGCTTTAGACAATTTTTTCGCACTGATTATGTACTTTCGCCCTTTCGGCCATCTTACGAGTTGTGTTGGACATTTCGTCTGGGTCGCTCGTTTGATTTATTCTCAACATTTACAAATAAAAAAGATACATTTTTACCTCGAGTAAAAATGAGACATTCTCGTTATAACGTTTATTGTAATCCGGTTACTCTCAGAAACCGCTTTCTTGATTGGGGCATGCTTCTAAATTATCGTAGGATGATTTTGCACAGTTTTGTTTTGCAACATTTGAATTACCTACTCGGAGCAAAATTACCGGTTATGGGTATAGAGTTTTTTTTTCTCATCAGTTCGCTAAGTTGTGTTCCATATGCGTCTCATAATTAACCGACTTGTAGCAGTGTGTTCTCATGGCGTCAATGCTATTACTCTGTTCTCCCTGTTCGCTTTTTCCCAAGAATGTTTTGGAAAGGAGATTTCTATTGTATTGTACTGCGCGTATCGTGTATCCTATTTCCAAAATCATCACCCATTACTAGTTAACCTCATTTTAGTCTAAAATGCGTTTTCATGTCGCTGCTAAACGAGGAGAATTTCAAGTTCCTGTTAAGAACTTTACTCAGTTTGTGTTCGAAATTTGTTTCAAGTTGCTGATAGTTTTATTTTTCATTTTACGGTAATCTGCACGATCCTGTATGATTGTATCTCCCAACTATTCACGGTCGCTTCCCAATCGAACCAATATTGCCAATCTGAGAGTTTGCTCATCGAAATTATTCTGTTTATATTGCAGATGAAGTCGACGTCATCGGCTACACGAGCAACCAGAGTGACAGCGATGATCACTCGTCAATACAGTCCATGTCTTCAGACAGCGGCGTGGCCATGTCAACATCCCGTTTATCCTTAGCTGACATGCGCCATTCGCTGTAGGCGCCAGCCATCGGGTCGCATGGAAGGAGAGGATTTACTCTGAAACCACAGTTCCCCCATGAAAATCGTCCCAATTCCCTACCGTCGTCTATTCCCTTGTTTTTTCCAGCAAAGTCTAGCAAGTTTTTGCCGTAAGTTCGAGGTTCGGATATTCATGTAGAATTATAACAATATTCGGCATGGATAATAGAGAGCTACGGATTTGAAAACAACGAGCAGCAACAACTTTCCTTCTCGTTGGGCATCAACTCTGTTTGTGATCTACCTAATATTAACGCTCTTCGCTGTGCGATTCGTATTTTATTCCGCGCCCGTCTTTCGCTTGGGAGTTCTTGAAGTGCTATGGTGTCCAATTTTGTTTTCATCGCGGTAGTAGAGAGCGAAATGATTGAAAACTATAAATACTTGGCGAACGGATGGAAAAGTAAGCGGTGAAAAAAATTAATGGCAATTAACGTCACACGTTTTCAGTTTTATTCGCCTCCGTTGAACTGCAAAAACTCCCTTTTACGAATAGACGACGAACTCGCGGCCGGAAAGAATACGACTTTTCACAACTTTATGTCTATCTTGTCTCAGTTTTAGTCCACCGAAAGTAAAATATTTACGTACTTTGTTACTCTACGTGGAGAAATATTTAGTCACGAATGGCTTTATTGTAAACGTTTCATCGCATCTGAGCTGGGCCAACTACTGAAGAATGTAAGACCACCACCTTGTCAATTTGCCTTTGAGGCGTAGCTGCGCACAATCACGATAAAATTACGTTAACGTTTGGTTCAAAGCCACACATCACACGAAGAGATAGTTATCATAAGAATGTTCCCCGACCAAGTTGAAAGAATCGAAGAGTTCGTCAGAATTATCAATGTGGACTCCGCTTGGCTTAGCTTTGTAATGCTCCAATTAGTAGTCAGCCTTGAGCCTGGTATCGATTTGTAACAAACGCCCAACGAAGTTGTGCAAGGAAGTACAACTACGCTGCTATACTTGTCTTCAATTAAAAATTGATATGCATTGAAAAATCGTCCTTCTTCCCTGGACACGGTTACAACATAATTTAATTTGCTGTTCAATTTGTAGAGATGATGATGATAGCTAAAGGTGATTTCAAAAACTTTTTTTATTTACGGTTTATTATTGAATAATAAATTGAATAGTACCTACTTACTTTATGTGGGAAATTCTCGAAATTGTCAATAAGTAGGTGGATGATGATGTAAAAAAGAAAAACTTATTTGGCGGGTACTAAAACAATTTTTCATAATTTCGTTATGCTTCCAGTACTTACATCAGGAATATGCAAGAGTGAACATTCAAGTTTCGCTCCTGTAATCGCAGTGTCTACCAGCGTTAAGTGACACAGGTTAGCGTTGCGAAACCTTGTATAAATGTTCCATGGGATCCTATATGCATTTCATGGCCTCTCCGTGTGAAAGCTTGACGATTGGGGATTGGGGGGATGCCAACTCGGGCCACATTATTTCTTCTTTGGAACTCTTCGATTAGTTGTATTATGCTTTCTTCTGAGTCTTATCCTGGTCATTCCCGCAGTCTTATCGACATTTTTATTTAATGAAAAGATTAATTACTATCTACTCGGAAAATGTGTCCACTAGTCTCCGCCTACTGCTAATGGTTGAACCTGACAGTTTTTCATCCCCCTCGAAAAGTTTGGTAGTTGACCCAATTCGCTTTCAAACCTCGAGTCTCGTACGATCGACTTATACAAAAATAAACTATGTTAACATGGAAGTTAAACAAAAACAATATTATATTATTATGTTACCACTCGCATTTGCAAAATGAATCACGAACAAAACCGAAACCGACATGTAGAAAAAAGGTTCGCAATGTCTATTTTAGAAAAAATGCTGAAATCCTCTGGCCTAGTAATCGTACCAGTTGATCCCAATTCGTGACAATTGGTCGTATTGAACATTGTTAGGCCTGTCTAGTATCGTCGATTTTTGACGAGAATTACGCTCGTTGTGAAAAATCACTTCTACTTCGAAGAAATTTGGAAAAGCGTAACTTATTTATATTCGGTCGTGACTGCAGTCGATAAGATTTAGCGAAACTCAGTAGTAATTTTTCTAAATAGTTTCCACTTTTTGTAAGAAAAAGATGATCGTATTCATTGTCGTATTTATTTTTCGCGCCGAATTTTATTTTTATTTCGTTTCCTCCCCCTTCCTCAATATTTTTATCTCACATGTTGTCGTATCGTACATATCTGTCTAGAAAGTTTCATGTCGTATCTAAAATAATGTAAGAGCTCGCTAGAGAAAGAAAAAAAAAGTTTTAGGTAAATATAAAAAACCAGTGCCTGGGCCTGTTTCAATTAGGTAGGTTCGTTCCTAGCGGTTGTCATTGTCGAATCAGGTTAATTTGTGGAGAAAGATGTTCCTTCGTTGGAATGAATTTGAAAAAGTTAACCATTCTTCACTGACCTGTGTCAATATTTTTCCAAGCGATATTATCCGCACGCGATGCCCTGACTGTTCAGCAAAAGAGTTTAACTGTAGCTGCTGGGAACACTCCTCTTCTCGTTCATAATTATATCGTTGTGTTAACATGTTCCTCATAATTCAATTTTTCATCCTTTATAACGATTAAATTTATTGGAGAATTGAAAAAAAAACTTGAGTATTTTAATCGATCGAATAAAAGCGAAAGTTTACATTCCATTTTTTTCTTCTTGCGAAGATCTCTCGATTTTCTTCTATTGATTTCTTCTCGTTGTTTCCGAAAGGCCCAGTTCAAAAACCATCCCATCAGGAACAATGGTGTCACCAAAATTACCAAGTAAGACAAAAAAAGTTGAAACTATTCAAAATAAAACGCGGAAAAATCAAAATTTATTCTTTAAACGAAAAAAAATAGCCGTGTCTAATGCGTGTTTCGCTCAAGTTAGTAACTTTCTTCTGCCCTCATTGGCAGAAATATAGACTATTTCTATATTGGGTAACTTTTCCCATTCTCTGTCAGTCTGAGTATAATTATTTACATTCGCGTCTGATAAAAAGAAAAACACTTAAAAAAAAAAAAGATAATATATAGTTATAAAAATAAAATAAAAAATAAATAACTGAAAATGAACGCACTTGGGGATTCAAGAAGAAGAAAGGAAAAATGAAATACTTCAGAGCAAAAAAAAATATATATAGAATAACGATGACCGTTTTTGTAAATAGTTTTGTTGTACCTGGATAAAATTAACGTCTTAATGATAATTCGAATTACGAGGTAATAAACTCAAAATTGTAAAAGTATGTGTAAACAATATTTTCATTTGTGTGAAATTGACAATGGACGAATGAAGATATTGTCGAAGAGATAAATATTCTTGGAATACCAACTTATTGCAAGGTGCGAAAATTTGTAACTACTACAAAAACGCAAATTCTCAATTTGTTCTACCATCGACTGTATTTTCTATTGAGGCGCTGCAATGTACCTTTCTTACATCACCCACTTTTAAATGTAACCATTCAAATGTAGAAAAGGGGTTTTTGCTAGAACCTTTCGCTTCCTCTGAGTGAATTTAGAGTTTTCGCTCATTTCAAAACGATATCAATATTTAGCTAAACCGTCACAATATCTTTATTTATCGATAGTTTCATTTTTCGATTGTTTCATTAACGGCTTCCGAGATAGCTATCCCACCGAATATTCTGTGTCGATGAACATCTTGGGGTTGAAACCGAACCAGAAATCCACAAGTTCTCTTAGCTCAATAATCTTGGATAAAATGTCCCGCTTCTCTGACCTGGTCTGGAAAATAGTTTCGAGCTCCGTGTGAAAGCTTAAATTAATTTAAGGCTTTGCACTTGGGTTTGAATGCTATTCTCTTGTTGAGAGGCTGCACTGCGAGCTCTATGAGAGGCGTGGATTTCAATTCTATCTAAACCAGAGAAACCGAAAATGAGAAAAAATTGTATCACGGCAAAGCATATGGGATACAAAAATGCCTATTTTGACCAACCTCCTTAAATTGACACAAAACAAAGTCCACTCTTGATTATCTGCAAAGTTCGCAGATACAATGGTACGAATAAGTTGGGAACTAACCAAGGCGAAAATGCTATAAGAAAGTTGTACCTACTTAGTTTCCTCGTTTTTAAAAAGAAGAACGGGTATAGATATATTTTTAAGGGATAGGTGAGAGTGTTTCAATCAAGTTAACCAAGCCTATCCCCTTAAGATGAGGTCTCCTTTTGATAGTATCTTTCGGATATTGTGAGAAAACTCATGTTGGATTGGTTGTAGCAAAAATTCCCCTTTTTTTCGACGTTCTCCCTACCTGCTGTTTCTGTAGAAAATGTACAAACTAGTTTCTCAAATTAATTTAATTTCGTCTCTAGATTAAATGGCATATTTAGCGAATCGTTGTTGAAAATTTATTTACGAGCAGTATTATTATTATTGATTTTCTCTTAAATAGCATATTTTTCATCACATCAGACTGCTAGTACCCATAAAGAGAGAATGAAGGACTAGTAAGCATTAATTTCTTGCGTAGTTGTCTTTAAATATCGCTTTGGGTTCTCATTTCCGTGAACAATTTTTAAATTGCTCGTCAGCCTAAGCCTTTGGATAATCTTCATCAGCCCAAATGGAAAATGTGTAAATATTGCGGAATCGAAAACATTACTCTGAGCAACAGTACCAAGCCGTCTACGCTTAATGCAATATTGATGAAAAATATTTCTATATTTTGGTTTCATAGTCGTCTGATTATTGTTGCTTTATCCAGGGGGGGAAAGCGCAGAGCCAAGAACGATAAATTCTAAAGCTGGTTGATGGTTATACTATGATTTAAATGCCGTGAGCCGAGCCTAATGTTGAAGGCATATGAGGAACCTAGTTGTTGTAATTTCTGTAAAGAAGCTATGGCTAGAGAGCTAATCAGCTTTCAGCGAGTTTATTTCAACTTTATATTGAGAGAACAGTGGTTGGAACCTTTTTTGCAGAAGATGATACTTAGAACGTTCATGGCATTATGCTTAGCAACCAGATGCATTTCATCAACAGTACTTCCATAATTCGGGTGCTCATAGCGAGTTATGCGTTTGCTGGCTGATAAATTGCGAGTTTATGTGAATATCGTGTTTTTTGAAAACTTAAGCAGGGTTCACAGGCTTGTGTAATGCGTTTGCGTTCCAATTGGCTAGGTGATAGCATTCCAGCATTTGACGGGGCCTGTGAACCCTGCTCTAAACTTAGGCGGGTTGGTTACTTTGTAAAACAATCCACTAGGCGGTAACCATAAGAAACCTTTGATTTAATAAAGTACCCAACTCCTACGCTATGTTTTTGAAAAACACAAAATGCATTAAAACTCTCTAATATTGCAGTCGACTGTGTAATAAGACGTTTCAAGTCAGTAAACGTATCAATAAATTTCATTCTGTAAAAAGCCCTGACAGAAAAGAGGTGAGATTCTGTTGAATTTAAACTTTTCTGAGCAATGTCGATAGTTTCCATTTCGAATTCGGCATGAAGGCGATACATAGTTTCTTTTGATTCGCTCTATTTAATTTCTAATAAGACTATTTTTAGTTCTAATGCATAGTCGTATGCATACACCTGGTCGTATAGGAAAGTTATTCGACTGTTGTTTCCCTTCATGTTCAGAAAAAAAAGAAAAATGATTCTAGTCGTGCTATTCAACCGTGTGGTTAACTGAGGTAATATTTAAGATGGGGTGGTGTAATATATTTGAACTATAATTTAGTGCCTGTTCACATTCAGCCGAGTGAAAATACCAGTTCAGGTTGAGGGGATCGGTGTAGTTAATTGTGATCTCATAGAGTAGATATACGTCAGGGTTGATATTGCTTGTGCTTGATGAAGTGACAGTAAGTACGTTCCGGTTGATTTAATTCCATCCAAAAACCGAAGACACCCGCCGAAATAGTTCTTGCGAAAAAAATCGGTCTACTTTTGACTTGAAACTGTGAAATAGTGCAATAAAAATAATGATGAAACGTAGACACGCTTATTACTTCATCAGGACGAAAGATTTGAGCTCCATCTTTGACAAGAGTTCACTGATTCCAAATGTTCATTGGCTCGAGCCAATTTTTTTCACGGCTGATTAAATAATCAAAGTTATAAATGCTTGAATCATGGAAGTACTGTGGGCTATCAAAACGTGGATAAAACTATTGGTTACTGGGTAGAATTTAACGCACTCAAGTTTGAAAAGTTCCAAGAAGGACTCGCTGTGAAAAATGAACACTTGTGTGATCCACTTTTTCTATATCCAGCATGCACACTAGTTCTGAGGTGTTTTCCACCTTGTGTGAAAGGTCCAATAAGACTCATTGGGGTTATTCGTGGTTGAAGAAATACCACGTGTTTGTAAAATACCAGCTAGTAATTAGTCGTCAAATCTGTGTTATAAGTGGACCAAACACGTATGCGTGCTCTTTAATTCAAAGTGTAGAGGTTGTTATGGGAGCAATGCAAGCTTCTATAAAACTCATAGGCAATCATGCTGCTCTCTGGACGTTTCTCCAGTACCTAATTATTTAGCTGCTTGTTGTTGTCTTCTTTCACCTAAGAGCTAGTGACACATTACTCAAATAGAGCCTTGCGATGCTTGCATTTACTCCATGTAACACAGCACATAAAACCCCCTATTGTATGTTGAGTCATAGAGCTCGCAACGTGAGACCGCTTCAAACTTCAGTGCCAGTTATGGACAATTAGAAGTTTGCTTAAATCTAGGAACTTTCAACAACTATGAATTACAAATATTGGCGGTATGGGGCTCGAGAAAGGCTCCTCATGTCGTATCACTATTTCTAGCTGGAACCTGGCCGGTTCTTGAGCTCAAAAATCTCTTGCTTTCCACGTAGAAGCCAATTTGATTTATTCTTTGCATTGAAGCCGGGAAGTTGTAACGATAAATTTCGATTGTGTCCAACGTTAGCGAAGCTCAACAGAATGACAAAAAGAGTCATAACTATGTCCCTTAAAATGGTTATTAATATAATCAGTTTTTAGGTGAACCTTGCAAAACATTATAAGAAGATCTCCGTCCATGTTTCACATAATTTGAATTGACCTGGAAGACACATAGTGTATTTTGAAGAGTTTTCAGACTTGAGCATTGGAGTGCGATTTCCCACTAAAATGAAGCGGGCATTTCAATTTGAAATAGTTACCTACTTGAAACATGACCTTGATGATGAAGATGGCGAGTTCGAAAATGGAGACCCTAAAGCGAGATATAAATTATTACTTTTAGTTTTTTTCTTCAATTTTTATTATTTTCCTATTAGCGAGCGAAGGGTACGAATAACTAACTGCAATTAAATGAGTTTTCATAAATGTAAAATCAATATAACGTAGCTGACTATTGTTAACCATTTTTATTTTTCGATGTTGTAAGAAAAGCACGATTCCTCGTTTCTAATAGTTAATTTTATTCGAGAGGATTGCTGCAGTCTATGAAAACTGACGTACCTAATACGAGGTTTGTTTCAATTAGATTTATGTAGATGAAGAAAGAAAATGCCGCTCGTACTTCAAAACTACGAAAATACGGACACACATTTAAACGTATATTAATATAAAGATGTCAATTTTATTAAGAAAAAAAAACAACAAAAAACAAAAACAAAGAAAAAACATGATTTACTCGTTGATTGAAAAAAGTAGGTATAGGTATGTATAACGAATCGTGATTTCGGTGTATGTCTGTATTAGATACCTTCAGTCGATTTTAGTTTTCTTGTTGTTTCCGGCTCCGCATAGAGAATGTATGCTCCAATGAACAATCATGAGGTCAAGATAAATACTATAAAATAGTGCTATCCTCTGGATCGATCGATTTGACTGAATCTAACTGAAATAATGCTTGCGCTGTGGAAAAAAAACGTTCGTCGCTCGAAATACGATCAGTATTTTTCTCAAGAAAGTTAAGAAAGACTGCGCATTCGATCGGTAACGGCAAAATCGATTCAACCACATAAATGGCACTTCTGCAGTGACCAAAAACGAAAAATCGCCGATACTTTCCCATATGATAGTATCGCATATATTTTGTGTATAAATTGAATAGCGAAGCGGAGCGGACCTAACTTGACAAACCCAATTTTCTTAACTAATTTTTAATCTGTACCTACTAACTTAAGTTATGACGTGCGAACGCCTGTCTTTTTTTTTTTTGGGAAAAATGTTAATATTTATTTAAGCAGCACCTGAAAAAAAATTGTAAATTCTATGTACATAAATTTAAAAGCTCTCAGTGTTGGAATTATTGCGTACTGAACAAATAATTTAAATGAAGAAAAGATTATAAAAGATGAAAATACTATGTAAATTCCTTTGTTAAAAAGGGCATTCATATTGTTTAAATTGATAGGATTACTATTTTGTTCGTTCGTAATATTACTGTAATTTCTATCGAATAAACAAGGTGTCATGTCGATGACAATTATTTCACGTTTCTCCCATAACCTGTTGAGTGAAGTTGTACATCATTATAAAAAGTAAGTTGAGAGGGAATTTAGCTACCAAACAGAACACAGTGCCTATGTGCCCATCGAATTTACTGATTCAGATGGGCCAGGAGATCACACGATCTCTTCCAATAACCGATTTATTAACGCTGGCTTCGGATCTCAGTTTGCTACTGAGCATCAGAGAGCTCGAACTATCGATCTTTTCAGTATACGTTCTAGTAGTATCGGATCAGGGTCATAAGCCAGCAGGAGATAGAAAAAGAGAATCAAAAGGGCTATGGCACTTTACCCTCTATTCATTTATTTAGCTATTGAGGGATAATTCAGGTTCTTATTAACATAAGAAAGTAGGTAAAGCTTTTAGCTAGATACTATCTTCATTAGTGAAGAATACCTACTATATCCATAACCACTTTATTTTACAACCATATAGCAACCATTTACATTTATTAGGCAGAAAGGGTAAATTTTTAGTTACAATAGTAGGTAACTGTCGATATTGTTTGCAGTAAAACTATCAATAGTTTACTAGTGAGTAAACTTGGTATTTCAAGCGCCATACAAGAAACTGGACTTATCTTGAGGATTTGACTAATATTAGAACTGGGATTGGTGTTACTGCAGCCATGTCTTGCTCACGAGCAAGTCCCGCTGTATGGTTTCATAATTTGCCACAAAAGCTCTGTACTAAAGCGAATTGGGTGTTCTGGAGTAAAAACAGACTCATCAACTATTTCACCTACAAGTATGAACTAAGTCGAGGCTGACGTTGAAGAAACTCATTTGAAAAGTATAGAAAACGCCGCATAGTGAGTTCTTATTGTCAACAATATGACTGACTTATTTGCTGAAATGGTCACCAATTCTTTTCATTAGAAAGTAGTTGAGTGAAATGAAAATTCACACTCAAGCCATCGGACGAAGAAGAAATTAATATTTGTTGATGAGTGGCGTAGCAGCTTAGTCAAACTTGACGCTTAGCATTTCAACCAAACGTCATAGCGCAGAAAAGCCACTGTTGCTCTGTGTGAGAGCTGAGGCTTATTTCCAGGCTCTGAAGCACCTAGTGTAAAATGGCGCTCAAATAGCTAATTATAGCACCTAGTTGTACAATCTTAAAAGTAGCATGATTTTTACAATAAAAGCCCTCATCTTGGCGAGAAGTTTTTGACTTTAATCATGATGATACGAGGCAACAACTCAATTGTTCTGAGAGGAGGATTAATGTGTAAGGTGGAATCATCCGCACTCGGATACTGTATCCATAGGACAGGCCATTTGGTTGAGAAATTGTATCAATGTGCGTGTAGGACGTCCTGACATATGACTCTCTCTCAGATAAGGCGGTGAGCCGCTAGACCGCATTCCAGTGCCATAAATGTCTATGTGCAGAAAATCCACCGGTGGCGCGAATTCCTGTACACGTTGATAACAGGATAGATTTTGTATCGATTTTTCTCAAAATATCAAGACAGAAAGCTTTCATCATTTCACTCACCATCAAGAAAGCATTGGCTAGTCCTGGTCCTCCGCCAAATCCTTTTCCAACATTGTCAACATCGCAGCACTCGAAATCTGAGCATAATTTGAGTAGATTAGGGCTTATGTTGATGACATTTGAAAAATATTATACTAGAAAATAATTTGAGCTGAAGTAGTTTGAACAACATACCTACAATTTTACTAGGTAGATTCAAGAAAGACGTGTGCATATAGGTTAGTACACAGTCCTTTTATGTTTGGGCCGACAGAGCAAAATTAAATTGAACGGCCACATTCAAGTCGTTAGTTAATGTGTTATTAATGATGCCTCACGATCTGTGTCAGATGCTCAAAGGAGATGCTGATAGAGGATATAATATTATTTTAAAATTACATTTAGTACGTGTACTGTTACTTCAAGTTCATTTCTATTCAAAACGTATAAAGCATCTTTCTGATTCTCTTGTGTTGGAAAAAATTTGTCTGTTGAGGGCATCTATAAGCTACATGTTTACAGCCTCTAGGTTATGAACAACTTAAGGCCTTTCTGCTGGTTGAGGGGGAGAATAACGAGAAGATGTCGTCTCGTTATTCTCCCCCTCAACCTGCAGAAAGAAGTAATACGACCACCTGGAGAAGAAAAACTTAAGGCCTGTTTATCAATCCCAGTTAAAACCAAGATATGTACTTGTTAGCTTTACCAAGTAGTTTTCAATGTATTCGCTCACAACAAAATCACATGCTGAAATATAATTTGAAATGATTATGAGAATTTACTGCATTAAGTACGTATGTATGTTAACTAACCAGTGACTCGCTCAGAGAAGAATTTCCATGCTGGCCAGCGCCACACCCGATCGCCTGTTACAGATCCAGCTTTCTTTACTTCTTCCCATACAACTTCGGATGACGTATAAGCGCTCGATGCAGACTCTGACATGGCGACTCGCGTTCCACCTGAATACAATTTTCATTTGTGAAACATTACCAATGTAACAGATCTTGAGACTCTTTAAAAATGAAGGTAAGAAGAAGTTAGTAATCGTTTTATAGTTCATTACTATCATCCACACGTTGGAGGATCTCAATGATAAGTATAGAACAGGGCAGTCAAAACTTGCACCAGACTTTTAAGGGAAACAGCAGGAAAAACTACCACTACTTTGAAAAATATAGTATCACTTCTAAATAATACGCTTCAACATTAGTTTACCCATCAATAGTTGATAGGCTGAATAAAAAAGAAGTACAAGGGAGATGGGAGAAAAATCAGGTGATGATTGTCTAAATTTTTAGATGCTGGCTGAGTACTTTCAGCCATTAGGCGTTCAAAGTATCCACAAGATAAGTGCGCTCAGTACTCTAATCAAATCATTATAACATTACATACCGAGCCTCTCCATGAATATTTATTAGAGAGCCCCGAGGATGCTCGAATTGGTGTGCTTGGTTCAACTCTCCCTCACCAACTCAAACGAGTTCGGAATATAATTACAACGGTAAAAAGGAGTATCTTCCCTTATTTTCTTCCTTTCATAAGAAACGAATTCAGTAAAAGGGGGCGAAGTACATTGGAAAAGAATTAATATAGAATTCTTATTGGAAAAAAAACTAGTTAGCGTGAATTCAAGTTGGAAACATGCTCACTGGCCAGGGTTCCCACGGTGATAGTTAAGCATGGCTTAAACTGAGCGGCATAGGTGAGAGTGTCTGCGAGGATGACTCTCCCCTCGTGACTAGGCTTTTCTATTTTCATCGTTCTCTTGGCTAAACCGGCCACAACGTCACCAGGCTTCATGGCCATGCCCCCTGGCATGTTTTCCATGAGAGGTATTAATGCTGCAAATATATCTGAGCGTTAGCAAGTGTTTGACAGGTGAGTGTTCAATATGAGTTCTTCCAAAGACAGGCAGAAGAAGCAGCAAGGTTCCATCAAGAGCTAACCGTCTGATACAAACAAGTTACAAGTCTGAAGGGATTTCAAAGCGTCAGGGATCGAATGTGTTTCAAGTGTGAAACAAAGTGATGAACTGCCAATCAGTGAAGAAATGTACTTAACGGTTAGAAGAAATCGAGTTGCCCCCTATCGTATCAATCAAGCTCCTGACAAAAATAAGTAATTTCAAATAATGGAAAAAAATATTTTTGATAAGGAGATTGGTGGATCAATCCTTGAATCACAGTAACTAAAATATTTACCAGATCGTCATTAAGTTTTAGCGAATCATTAGCTATACTTTCACTTTGACTTAACGCCCTAGAGCTTTCACCTAGCCAGGCATGATAATGGCAGCATAAAACTAACTATGATTCAACATGAGGCCATTGATTCAACAGCTTCATGAAATCCTGAAGGTACCTGATCATTTAAATGTACTCAGCAATCTTGGGTTTTGTAGAATAAACTTAAAAACGCTGCAAATTATTGTACAGTGGTTTATTATTCCTTCACTTCAATAATAATTTCAGAATACTATCCATTTATGATAGTAATTATTCAGAACATGTGTAAACGTTTCAACCGAAAAACAGATCGGTAACTATCGGGGAATATTCCGTAGCAACTATTCCAATGAGTATAGAACGATTTTTATAGCCCCAAGAACTCTCGAGTTATACCCTCATGTCAAATTTCTAAAAAGCTTCCAAATTCGGCACAAAAGCTGCGATAACTCGAGAACCAATAAAGCTATCGACCCGGCGATGGTCTCATTCGATTCAGCGTCCAAAAATCTATATAATTTGATACCCAATACACATTTTTATGAAAACCCTAGGACATTACGAATTTTCTCCCCCTCAAAACCCCCCAAAAATACCCTTAAAATTGAGCTAGCAAGTTAATTCAAGAATTGTGCCGTCGTAGGACCGAGATTGATTTTTGGTGAAAATTTCAAGAATTTCGCTATTATAGTTTGGCCGGAAAACTGCTAACGGCGTACGGCATACGGCGGACAGACAGAATTTTTTTTATTGGATATTCGGATTCTACATGCCTTGAAACGTAAAACATCAAATTTTGAGGGGGGGTTATAAATTTTTTTTTCTTTGGCGATTACAATGGTTTATTATTGAATAATAAACCAAAAGTAGAAAGCCGGCTTTTTCTCGTTCAAACAATTTGTTCGGTATTTCAGATCAAGATACATGCCCTTTATAAGGTAAGGAGCTCAAAAGCTCCACAAGCCCCCTTGAGAAATTGGGGTTCTCAAAACCTAAGCAAGTACTCATAAACACCTCGACGCTGCTTCTAATCGATTAACTCTGTACATCACCTTTTAACATTTTTGTACCGACCATTATCAATTGTGACATAGCATACAAGTCCAACTAAAAATATTCCTTAAAGGGAAGAAATAGCAAAGTACTGTAAACAGTCCTAAGATTCCATGAAAACAACAAGGCAAACGCATACCGTTGATGTTAACTGGTAGGCCAAGAAGTGCAATCGCCTTCAGGGCACCCACAATTACAGCTGCTCCAGCCATGCTTGCTTTCATTTCAGACATGGGCCTACATTTCTTCAAACAGAGGCCACCACTATCGAACGTTGTTCCTTTGCCTAAATAAAACAATCAACTGTACATCTTCTCATATCTTACTCAAAAAGTTTTGCTTTATCAAGTGATCAGGTGTTACCAGCTTGCTTAAAGCCAGATATTACAATGGAGTTAGGACATCTTGTAGAAACCCTTAGGTTACATCAGTTATATTTAGTCTTGAATCTACAGGTTGTGTTGAGTCGAACGAAGATGACTAGAGATAATCAAACATTTTGGTGTTATATTAAAATAGTTGTTTGAGTAGGTACCTACATACCATTCTTTCAAACCAGTTGTTTCCATGAGCTTTTTTTTGCCTAATTTAAAACAGCTGGTAAGCTGAGTGGAGAAACCCAAGGCGAATTCAGAGAAGGCCCCCAGTATTTCTTCCTCTCAAACCCTCCACACAAGAAATGATTCAACTACACAAAACATAAAAAAATAAAGATTATTCGGCAATATTTTACATTATCTAACCTACTAATACGACTGGTTTGTCTTCTTCGCTTCCACCGCAGTAGCTGATTTCCAGGAACAGAGGTGGATCGCAAGAGCTACGGGCCATTGCCAAAAAAGCGGTCAATCCCTTTTCCATAATCCAATCTCTATCTCTGATGTCTACTTGGACGCCACAGGGGCAGAGAATTTCAATAGCTGCCTGCAACAAGGAGTCTACATAATCAAGGCAGTTCTAGTGGTTGAAGGTTACCCCCCGTTTTAACCCCATACCTTGCAGCACTATTTTAGTCTATGATTGAAAGGAAACTATAAACTGGAATTTCTCAAGACAAAGGAACGTGTCACATAGGCAATCAAAATAAATACACGCCACACTTACGTTTGGGTATAAGGAAATATCACTGAGGCTTTTTTAGGCTGTAAAGTAATTACAACTGGTAGCAGAGTTGATAACTATCATGAGAAACGTATGGATCACATACCTATCCGAAGGAATTGTTTTCACCTACGGTACGATTATATACTTGAGTTAGCACTACCAAGAAATTTTTTTGTGAGTCCCTCTTTTGATCATCATCCCAAATGAAAACTGATACTAATTGGGCTAATTTTTTCACAAAACAAGCGTCAGGTTACTAACTTTTTAAAACTGAATTGCGGTTTAAACTGATTAGGGATAATACCTGGGCAAATGCCATCGGCGTCATGATATTAGCTGGTGCCTCTTCAAGTCTTCTTGCTATATTTTGAGACTCAGCTCTGATCCTTCCTCTAACCCAATTCTCACTGAAATTATGAAAATGTAAATTAAAGAAAAATAAAGAAGACAACTTGGTACAAGGTAGGTACAGTAAAATTAAAAAACCCATACATTTTTCCACAAAAAAAAAAGTGAGTTCCTTGCCAACATCATGTCCATGGTTTTTTCTTCACTGATCACAGTTGGAATCACTCGCAAACTAATCGAGGGCTATTATCATACTGCCTATGCAATCATGCTGGTAGATCAACTACCATTTTATACAACTTACGAGTCAGGGTCTTCATACAAATCAACAGTAGATTCAGTGGAGCGATTGTTCTTGTTTTTCAGCTCCTGATACTTCCACACGCCCAACGTTGAACCTTCTGCAGCGGCTCCTGAAAACATAAGTAGGCTTACAATTGTAGCTCTTGTATTCATTTCCATTTTTGAAGTTTTTTAATTCACATTGATTGCTAACCAACTATCAATTGAGTTCACTGATATTATTCTGATCAATGGACTGAAAGCAAAACAATTAATCTAAAATGTTAACTAAAAGCCATAGACTGGTACCCGTTTTTGAAGCAAAGCCCTACGTTTGACTTTTTCAGGTCTTTGCTTTGGCAAACAACTGAAAATAACCCAAACTAATCACCAGTTTTTGGATATCATGACACGAGGAACTTATTAGCTGAATATTACAAAAAAAAAACTAAGGGGTTCCGATTTCGCCTCAGACATCTTAACACTCCTAAATAGTAAATGCTTTTACCTGCATTGTTAAAAGCTTCAACAAAGATTTTCTCAACCCCATTTTTCTGGAGGGCCATGGCTCCTACACCGGCTGCAACACGGATGTTCTCACGGCACTCATCAAGAACTTCATTTTCATTGTATCCAGCAGCTTCAGGTCCAGCTCCAGCCACAGCCACAGCATAGAATTCCGATCCCAAGTTGTGGAACACTCGAACTTTACCCAATTTCAGATCGACTCTAGACATACAGGCCAAACCAAGGTTTTTGAAAGGTGAAAGACAAGTTGGATGAAAGTGATACGTTTGCCCTTACGTGAGACCCATATTTATATGGGTCAAGAACAGAGTTAACAAATGGTAGTGTAAGATCTGGAATTGATCGGTCTTGATGGTTAAGAGCAGAGGACTCAGTTGGTCTACTGACAAACTACCGAGCCGAAATAACTAATCGATTTTCAGGTTTGATCAATTACATAGAACATCAAAATCATCAATATGGCAAAACTATAGGCCAGATGAAGATCAACGAGGAATCGTTTGTAGTATGCTGGAAATATGCTCGCCAACTAAGATGGTGCAAACTCAGTTTGCTCGTGTTGACATTTTGAAACGATTAAAAAATGTTCAGCTTCGTCGCAGTGATTGCTCATAGGAATCCTTAATTGACTTCCTTATAACTGTTCTTTGCTCCTACACATACTGAAGACTGTGATAGTGTTGAATTGAATCAATGCCAACCCTTTGATCAGCTCAGATATCTTTCCGCCCGACTCTTCGTCGAATTTTCTACCCGAAGCAGTGAGTTTAAGATCTCCATCTTTGCATCCTTCCAGCACGCCGAGGACAAGGCCTTTCTGAAAAAAATATAAAACTGACTTCCAATACTATCTACTCCACAACTTCTGATGCAAAATAAATGTTACACATGTACCTAAGAATGTCAATAACAGCGCAAAAAATTTCGCATACGGTTGATTGACCTTACATACTTAATAATCACTATGTTATAATAATCCACCATGTTACTTAATTACTATAGATAATTTTCTTCCCATTACATGAAAGAAATAATAATTATCAAACTAGATCAATCCGTAGCACTGAAGAGATGCTGGGTGAAAAATCCAAGAAGAGAAAATCAAGGACTCAAATGAATTAATATCGTTTTTTTTACTAGATACCGGTAAGGAATAAGGTTCAATCAGATGCATTTTTGGTTTTGTCACCTTCCCGGAGGAGAAATACCAACTTTCTTCAGCGGCGGTAGGAAAAACTGAAAATATTTCTCTCGCGATGAGAGAGGGGAGGGCGTGTTGGGAAAAGTTAGTGCCGAGGAACGCAGGGCGTAATAACAGTC
This sequence comes from Tupiocoris notatus, assembly GCA_037159825.1. Classification (NCBI taxonomy): domain Eukaryota; kingdom Metazoa; phylum Arthropoda; class Insecta; order Hemiptera; family Miridae; genus Tupiocoris; species Tupiocoris notatus. The sequence goes on along the minus strand of JASJUZ010000306.1, from coordinate 606,608 downwards.
CTAAATAAAAACCTATTAAATATGCCTATGTAGGCGAGCATTGCGATAGATATCATGTTGAAAAAGACTTAGGCAACTGAGCAATTAACATGGCCCATGGCAATGATCAACTCGAAGAACTCACTTTTTCCAACCCTTCGCCACACGGATCAACTTCTCCACTTAACAGTTTCCGCTGCTGCCAGAGCGGTCGCGAAATCTTCAATAGCGACCTCCTTGTCATGTTCCCATAAATTTCGAATTTAGGCCCGGTTTTCGCTCTGGTAGGTACTTAAAATTTTACAAACTTCTAATTTTGTGTTTGGGAATCAAACGTAAATATCTTCAAGTGTTGAGTAGATGAATTATTTTCGTGTGACTAATCGCCAACATGTGTTTTCTGTTCATAGGCAGTAACCATTTTCTAACGGAGAAGTTACTGGAGAAGGAACGTTGACATTATATTTTGCAAAATTATGCAACCCTACTAGCTGCTGAAATAGGTGAGTGGCAGTTGGCAGAAGCTGAACGATGAGGGTTCTTCTTAGGGATAATCATAGTAATAGTAAATCATTGAAAATATCAAAAATAATATCGCCATCCCCATCATGGAGGTGGAGGATCGCCGCCAATGCGGTGGATTAAAAAAAATAATGAATTTTTTTATCACTAAAGGGCTCGTTAAAACTCTTTCAGCTAGGAACAACTTGCAGGTCTCAGTAATAATGTCAAAAAGAAAGAAATGACTCTAACAGCTTAGAAATTACATAGTACGGGGTTCATCAATTTTCATGAGCAGAATATGGATTGCAAATTATTACTTCCTTTACCTAAAGTTAGTGTTGTTGGCTTGTTTTTCTTCATTATTGAGATTTACATCTATACAATTCTCTTAATAGAATTTTTAATAAATTAAGTATACTTGGAAGATAGATGATCACATTTTTGACGAATTTTTCTCTCAAACATAGGTCAAGTCTTATCAAATATAAGGTAAGTCTATATCAGGTAAGTAATCAAATATTAGATAAGTCTTATTTATTCGATAATGGTCTCATTCGATTCGTTAGGTTTTGGTTAATTATTCAATAATAAACCATTGATTGTATCATTATTTTATAAATTTGTCGGAGAATTACTGTCTTTCACAGCCCTAACTACGAAGAAGGGTAAAGGAAGAAGAGTGATGTTGAAAAACGAAAGCAGGCGGACATTGGACAATGGATTGCATGCAGCGTGGGGTTTTGGAACATTGAGTTTGATTTTTCTGTAATTACCTTCTGCAATTCAGGTTCACTCAATTTACATTTTTTTTAAAGGCGTTCTCTTTCAATATCGACCAGTTTATTAGTCGCGGTCATGTCGGATGGAAGCAGTTCGGGCGGTCTCCCGACAAAAAATATAATCCGAATAGGAGCTGCTTCAGCAGCGACAGCAGCCATAATTACCAAGGCGTGGTGTTCTCCCTTTCTCTATGTCGAGTGGCGAAGCCAATTTTCAGCACTCTAGCGGCGCTAGATAGCACCTCCAAAGCATGCAATTGAGCATTGCAATGATTTCCATTATCTTAATATCTCCTTGGTCAATGTAGCAACACTGCTGTCGGGTGTCGGCCATCTTTAATAGTTTGGCAATAGTGGAGTGCCATACTGCCATGTCTGTCGTTTGCGGTTTGCCTTGCCGTTTGATCAAACGGAAAAGATAAAACCTCAAATTTCAACTCAAGTCTCAGAATCTTCGTGATTCGGTTAATTCTCGGTATTAAAAACTTCCATCGCTTTCGCTCGTAAGTCTAACTTCCGCTGGATACGGTTGAAGGTGAGTCCGCCTCAAGCCCGCCGTCAAAATGTGTACGTTTTGACCTGCCTTTTGTTAGACGATTTTGACTTTGGTTTTGCAGACCTGTGCCTACCTTCGCGAAACAGCAACATTATTAAAATGTCACGGAAGGATATCAGCTCTTCAGAGCTGAAACATAAAGTAGACAAATTGGTCGAGAAGTTTCTGGGCTTCAGCGACCCTAAACTTTCGGCCGCGGCGTTGGCCTGCATCTGCGGTGGATATGACAAAAAGCGTAGCACCGGTAGGTACTCGTTAAATTTATTTTTCAATCTCAGAACAACTCGTACAGTTCTCAAGTATGAGAACGTATTTAACGTAAGTGTGAATAATTATTTTGAGCATGAGCTCGTACCGTGGCCTTAGTGTTACTAGTCTTTATTTTGATAATTATTTACATGCTTTCATGAATGGCGAGGGATTTTCGATGGCCGCGACTGATAGTTCATGGGTTGATGTTTGTTGAGTTAGACAAATCTATTATCTTGTTGAATTGATTGACTTTTTGTTCATACTCGCCAATAATGACATTATAAATTGCATAGGTACTTACTGCAGCAGTGTTGCCAGATCTAAATTATGGCTTTTCCGTAGACAAACAACTAACTTGTAATTGTAAAAAATGTTTTGCACGTTGTCTTGCTCTATATCGAGTAAAGGTTCTGGCTGGTTATTCCTGGGGCAAAATCCTCAACCCTAACCAGTAGGATTGGAAGTGGATAGACAGGAAATAATCGAAAATGAAAAGGACGCAGTGAACCTATTTACCTGTAGTGTAACTCTTTGATGTTCACTCCAGCTGCTCATAGTCAAAATTGGATTGAACCAACAAAACCCAAAGGAACGGGAGAAACTTGAACTGAAAGTACTACGTTAGGCGACGATACTACTGTGGTGGGCAAGGTTTGACATGTCTGGGACCAGTATATCTGTACACTCCTCAAAAATTCCTTGCTGAAGACACCCAAATCGCCCGTCGTAACTCGATTCTAGTAAGGTGAATCCAACTTGAGTAAAAATACTCTGAGTCTACTCACTTTTATGTGGATCCACTTTTAACAGGGAAAGTAATCCAAATCGGCAGAACTGTCTGTGACCCTTTCAAGAAGCGATACTGATTTCACTCCTTAGGAATAGAATAGAAATGACATAGAAAACAGAAAAATAAAATTCAGCTTATTTCTCATAAATGCTGAAAAAAATGTTACTACCTCACTTTTTCTACTAACTTGTTTATGGTTGTTCAGTGGATTTGTAGACACTATGAGAATTCTGTAGAAATGGAAGAATCTCTAGATCTGGCTGCACTGTACTACATAATCAGCTGATGTGCATGGTCGCCCTGGAACTGTTCTTATTCTTGTCGCAAGGATTTATACTTTTCAAATTCAGCGTTATAACTGTATTTTATTTGACGAATATACCATTTAAAACATCAACAATATAAATAAAATTTCGTCAACAATAATAATAAAAATAAAAATAAATATTTTGGAAACAAAGTGGGAACATGTCAAATCACGGTTATGAATATAATATCATTTAGAAAAGCATTTTTGACCAGAAGTTACAATTACATACGTTAATTCCTGTTTTACAAAAATGGAATAAAAAAGCAAGGAGTTTATAAATTTAATTAGGAAAATATAACAGCCTAGCTGAACACTAATAGGCATTGTTACAGGTATGCCTTCAAATTTAGGGATAATTTGAGTTTGATAACACTACTAGTAATATAACACCATTTCTCAATGAGCTTACCTGTTACTGGTATATCATTTACTCTATGCTGCCTCATGATTACATAGAATGTAGACGGTAACTTCAAAAGGTCCTATTTTTACAGGATTTGACTCAAATGAATCAGTATGTGTATGAAAAGGCCTGCCTACTAGTATTGGTTTCCGTGTCATTTGAATTATGCTCACCATACAGTCCTGCTACGTATAAGATTATAATCAACTAATGTTCTTGACTCGTTCAGCGTGGCCTGTCAATGTTACCTCTCGTTTCTTACAGTTGAGCATAGCTGATCAAAAATGATGTTTTTTTTTTAATTTTATCTTTTTTTTCAACTTGTTAGTACTTATATTCAAAGGAGAAAACCTACATTCAAGTGAAAAGGAAAAGCCTCTTTTCATTTTATGCTAAAGTTTTAGGAAAATCTAATTCTTTGTTACTTTGATTGTTCAATTTTCAAGTTACCAACTGTTAGCTGTTATAGAATGACCGCATTTGGTCCCCAGTCTCGACTTTTCTACTGAGGCCGAAGTACCATGTCATTTTATCTATCATTTGACTATAGCGGTTTGAGCAAATCAATCGTAATCTCATGGAAAAATCGCCTAAGCGCCACTAGGTCCAGCTTGTTGCTCAAAAGAAATCCAGTAATATTGTTGAGGTAAGTTTGCACGTTTTTCAGAAAAGTTCGGAGGACTTCTGGACAAGGCGAAGGCTGAGCGGTTGGCAGAGAAAGTTGTTGCACTCGGATCTGAGCAAAAATCGCCGTCCAGGAAACGTCATCATGGTGAGCCGGAAAACGGGGAAACGAAAAAAATGAAGAGTCAAGAGAAGACCGAAGGTTCTTTGTCACAGAACGAGGTATGTTATTCATAGTTTAATTATATATAGTTACCAATTATATTATTTGTTGTGTGTTCATCGTCCCAATTTAAAAAAAAAAATTTTCCTAAGAAAATATTCTGGAGAGTTTGTCTACTCCAGAAACAATGTTCATATTACTTCAAGCGCTTTTCAGCTTGAAATCATGAAATATTGTCACTTCCTCCAACGAGTTAACTTTCCTTAAGTACATGACTTGGAAGAATGAGATTCACAGTAAAATTTCCTCTCGTTAAGATTAATTACATCGTTCAAAACTGATACTCTGAATATAATTTTTATTATTCTACTTTTTATTTTGGTTGCATCATTGTTGAAAATAATGGTTGCAGTATGAGATGTATCAGTCACAACCCTTTTCTTGACTAGGGAATACTGTTTCCTTAGAATTATGATTTCTCCTGGTATATTGATTTTATGCTTGTTCAGATCCAAAGTATGATGGCAAATGCTCAAAAAATGATCGAAGAAAGAAAAAAGGCTCTACTCCAGGCTCTCAACAAGACTAGCTTAAATTCAAGCTCAACTCCAGCTGCCGCAGCTGCTTCAGCTGCTGCTGCAGCAGTTGCTGCTTCGATTGCCGCTAAAACTGGTGACAAACTTGGCAACAAGAATGCTGCTCTGCCACATATTGGTTTGGCGACGAAAACCTCTCTATCTGATGAAAAATCACGGAAAATTGCTATGCTGCAGGTAAATAAGCTTATTCACTACCAGTATGTGTATTTAAATATTTTTTTTTTAGAACTTTTCATGCATTTTATGTTTTGATTACTGTAGAATGTCTCATAGCTACTAAAAATCATAATAGCTTCCTTTCCGTATTACTTCTTGCAAGGTTAATTTTGAGATTTGGATTATGTATGATGAATTGTAAGTCAAGTGAGATTCTAAGTAGTGAATAGTTTTACTGAACCGTATTATTCAACAACTTGAAAATAAGTGATTCTCATCCATCCACCCAACTGAGGCGTTGATTTTCTTCCGATTTTCAGGCTCAGATTAAAAACAAGTTGAGCAGTGGAGTTCTTGGTGCAGATGCTAACTCTGGTGCAGCTCCAGACAAACCTACACCGTTGATTCTTGACAGTGAAGGTCGTACTGTAGACAGTTCAGGAAAGGAAATCCAGCTGACTCACGTCGTTCCTACACTCAAGGTAGGTACCAATTTGAAATTGATTTATGGTTGTCAGTTGATGTTATTTTGTAAAAATCCTCTCATTCTTGAGCTGGGACACTGCTCTAGACTGTTATAACTTAAACTAGCTGTTGTGTTTAAAATTAACGGCCATTCCGTTCCAGGCTAATATTCGGGCCAAAAAACGTGAAGAATTCAAAGCTCAATTACAAGAGAAGCCACCAGAAGAAACTGCTGAAGCAAAATTTTTTGACCCTCGTATTGCGGTTCGTCCGAATATTCGTAATCGTAAATCCCTCCGTTTTCACGAGCCGGGGAAATTTCAACAGATGGCAGACCGAATGCGAATGAAAGCTCAGCTTGAAAAATTACAAGGAGAAATTTCCCAAATAGCCAAAAAGACGGGCATCACGTCTGCAACGAAATTGGCTCAGATCGCTCCTAAAGTTGAACATGGTAAAGAAAAAGTGCCTGAAGTTGAATGGTGGGATTCGATCATACTTTTAAACGGAACGTGAGTACGTCTTCATTCATATTACTTCTTACCTTGCCAGACGGCCAGAGGTCATCCATTTGACTTTTCTGCTAATATCCTCTAAAATATATTTTATCCAAATTTTAGATATCTAACCGAGGAAATAATTCAATTAAAAAGTTTTGCTCAATGCGTATAGGTTGAGTTCAACAAAGCATCACCTCTCTCGTCTAATTGTTCTATTGTCAGCCAAAGTCTAGTTTCAGTCCAACAATTCCAATAGATCAACTTGAATTCCAATATCCAATTTTGTTGCCTTCCTTTATCATACTTCAATTTTGACTCCTCTGCTGGCTACATACTTGAATCAGACTGCAGTATTTATAATTTGCTCATTAAAATCTATAGATATAAAGAGTAGTTCGTAGTGCCCAAATCTGTCTATTTTGTCTTTCATGCTATTTGAATTTTGGGTTACGTTTTCTGTTCCAGTTATGGAGGGCAAGATGAGGAACCAAAATTAAAAGATGATGCAATATCGCTATTGATTGAGCA
>JASJUZ010000305.1:0-92780 GCA_037159825.1 Tupiocoris notatus | reverse complement strand
AAATAATTGATTTCTGCAAACGACAGTTTGCCGCTCCAATGCCTACGGAAATGGATCTAAGGACGCGAATTCAAACCGTCCTCTGAAATTGACCAATAACAATCGCACAAGGGACGCAGGCTTTACCTAACCGCATTGCTCTGGGCACGGCCACATCCCCAGGGAGGAAGAGTTAATCTGAACGTCTATAGGCGACTGCCGCCGCGGCTCAACTCGTCCTTATCGCCCGTGGAGAACAAAGCTCACTTTGTTCGTTCAAACAACGCAGTTATATCTGACTATTTGTGGGTTCCAATCGCTAGAAACCTCCACCGTTTGGAATTGACCGTTCGCGGTTGGATATCACGGCAATACGCGGGGACTAAAGAATCGCAGTATCGATTGAAGGTTGTGCAACTCGGAATCTCCGACGGTTAGCAGAGGAAAAAAACGATGATGTCTCAGGGGATGGAGGATAGTGATAAGAAACGCGCAGAAGGAAATGACTATCTGTCGTTCGGCTATCAACCAACAGGCCACGAGTTGTTTCCGGTGGACAGGAAAATGATACAGCACCGGATTTGATAAGTTTTGCTTTATTTACTGAATACTATTCACGCGGTTTTTTGTACTCTGAGCGAATACCAGATGGACATAACAGGGTTAACTTTTTCCAAAGGGACGCTTGCATAACTTTCATCTTGAGTTCATTTATATTTGTTAATTTAATGATTGTTTTCAATAATGCTATCATACGCGCATGTAACTAGGCACAAATAAGTTCAATTAAATTTACGCTCATAAGTTAAGTAATTGATACATTCGAATTTTGAATAAATAATGCAATTCGCTTCAAGTAGTGCCATACTATTGTACATATATACTACGCAATAAAGTGCTGCAGTTTTCAAATCCCAGCTGGATAATCCAGGTATATATCAGTTTTTTATACATGAATCGAGAAAAACAGTTTGGTGACTTCATATCTACAGGTAAGGCGTTATATAAGCGGTATATCAGGTACTGGGGACTTCTTGCGGTAAGAGATAGAGCGGGGCGAGAATTGACAACTCTTCGTTCAGTGATGAACCTAGTTGGATATTGGTGGGTGGACGAAGAAGATATAATATCAGGTTTTCTATGGTATAAGAGGAGAAGATTTTTTACAAAAAATTTGTGTTACAGTGAAGACTTTGGCTTCTTGAATTAGTTTGTGGGTTGAAAAACGGGAGCGCCTAGCATGCATAACCTTTAGGATGCGCCTGTGCAATGTATTTAGCTTCATCAACACAGTTTGACAGGCTCCACCCCAAATTGAGATCGCGTACTGCAGGGTAGACTGTACAAGCGATAGGTATAACAAGTCGCTCTCTTCTTCAGAAGACGCCAGATACGTGGTTCCTTAGGCCCTTGAAAAGTTGTCAAGGCTGCTAAATATTCATAATACCAGTGGTGTGCATATATCACACAGTACTTTCATGTTTGAGTCGGTAACAAGTAAAACCAATAATAAGATTTCATACAATGGCCAAGAGCTCATAAAATGGCCGCAGCACATTACTAAACTTCGACTGTTATTGGAAAAAGACACAGAAATAGAAAAAACGCACTAATTAGTTTAATAATGTGTAACTGCAGCATCTGAGCCTGACAATACAAGCCAAGTTTTGTCAAATGAACCATTTTTATGGCAAGAACAATAAAAAATGCGTAACCTGCCCTGAAGAGGAAATGAGGCGTTATTCACTCGTCTTTATGAACACTTGAAAACCTCAAGCATTGAAATATAGTAATTTTAGCAGCCTGTAAAACTTACCCACGAAAAAAGCGCAAAACATGGGAATATGGTGTCAAACGTTTCAAGCACCGTATCCCATAAATAACCAACATCATGGGATTGAAAAAGTATTAAAAAATTCGTCAATATTTACACTTCAACAACAATGAGAATGATGACATTCAAGACCCATATTTCAAAATCAGGCCTCTAATGGACATAATACGTAGTGTAACGATTTCTGAGTCAGTGAGAGAGAGAAATTACACTTTAACTCAAAAGAACTTTATTGTGTGTTAATCAGAAAGGGAGAAAAAAGGCACTGTTTTTTACGAGGAACACAGTAACACAAAGACGAGATAATAATAATAACAAAAACATCTTGATAACAACTTCTATGTAAGTGGGTTGGATCAGTGAGTGCTGGCTATGCTAGACATACGGTTTCCACTACTGAGGCACAGGGCCGAACACGTAGCAATTGTTCATCAGTCGTAAACGAAACTAGACAAGCTATTGATGAAATGATGATACCATACAAAGGTAGTTATGCAGGGTCTCGTAAACAATACATAAAAAACAAACCCAAAAAATGGGGCTTTAAATTTTTTGTTCGTTCAGGGGTTAGCGGCTTAGTGTATGACTTCTTCCCCTATGGTGGTTCACACACGTTTGACAACACGGTTTTTTCAAAATTCGAAAATGAAAACTTCACTTTTAGTTCACTTGCAGTTCTACGACTATCCCAGTCAATTGACAACCCCACCTTGAAATTCATATTTTTTGATAATTGGTTTTCCACTCTTTCTCTAATGGCATATCTTGGAAATGAGTATGGCATCCTAACAGTCGGCACGGTGAGGGCGAATAGATTGGCCGGAGCCAGTTCGCTGTTGGATTTTGACAAAGACTTGAAAGAAAAAAGGCAGAGGTCAATTTCAAGAGGTTTCTGACAACGTGAAAAAAATCACTGTCGTAAAATGGTTAGACAATAAGCCTGTTTTTGTAGCTTCCACTTTTGTTGGGTCCAGACCGATAGACACAATAAAACGTTGGAGTAAAGAGGCTAAATCCAAAGTTGACCTTCAGTGCCCTCAAATCATCAAACAATACAACGCCCATATGGGAGGGGTTGATCTCTTAGATATGGCAATTTCTTTGTACAGAATCGGCATGAAATCTAAGAAATGGTACATCAGTATTTTTTCCCACTTGCTTGGCCTCTGCATAACTGATGGATGGTTCTACTATCGCAGAACTGTGGCTGATGTTCATGGAAAACCACCGATCACACTAAAACAATTCAGGCTACAAATTGTTGAGTCTCTGCTGAATGTAGGTTGAGTAAGGGTACAAAAAAAAATCATTATCTAGTTGTGAACGAAATTCTGTCTCTTCTACTTCAGTTAGAACAGATCAGGTCGGTCATATCCCAGTGTTCACCAATAGAGGTCGATGCCGCCACTGCCACTACGGTAGATCAAGCATTTTATGCCCAAAGTGTAATGTTAGATTGTGTTTATTCCCTGAACGATACTGTTTTCTAGATTTCCATACTACCAAACTGCTGAGTTCTGCCATTTTCAGCTACATCTCATTTTTCAATTTTGAAGCTCACAATTTTTTTTTTAATATAAATTGTCATTTTACTGTTGAGTCATTTGAACTTTTTTGAAAATACTTCCTTTTAATACGAAAACATGGAAGTAAAATGATGTGAATCATTATGTTCCTCCGTAATTACATGTCAATATCATTCTGATGATACTTTTATTGAACTGTAATAATTATAACTGTGATATTTGGAACTACCCGTGCTGTTTCCGATGGAAATTGTTTTTCATGATTTATATTTATTAGAACTTGCAAGAATTCACATTCTAGTCTGTGAAGAAAAGAAAACTGTGATAAAGTAAACTGAACGCTTCTGAGGTAAAAATACCCGATTTTCGATTTGTGATACAACCTAGACTGAAATAAATGCCTTTTTTCACTCATTGTTTTTCCAATTTTTATTTTAGAAATAAAATATTCTAATTTTTGTTCTGGAACTAAATGAATTATAAAGCTGTAAATGACTTATTTCCCCCTTCCCACTTGCTTGTATTGACTAGAAAATGGATTTATTTCGGACAATTGTAACAAAAAACTACACTGCACACTGGCAGTAAGGAGTGACGCACGTGGGGCAATGGACCCGACGAGTAACGTGCGCATTCGCTGAACATCGGAAAATTTACCTCAAGAGGTACATTCATAAAAAATGCCATAAAAATCCATAAAATGGATTAATTATTTTTTTAATGCTATAAAACGACTATTAATAAGTAAAGGAAGGAATTCTCAAGAAACATTTTTGCAAAATTTTCGAAAATTCTACAAGTGCCCCATTAAGAGATATTGGTCTAAATGAAAATTGAAATGACCGCTCGGTAAAACTTTAAAATCTTCGCTGAAACATATTTGAAATTGGAATGTGCGATAGGTATTGTCTTGCAATAGGAACGGTTGTATTGCTGTCAAGCGGAACTACTCGTATTTTCTCGCTTGGAGAACTCTGTAATCGAATTGACGTTGGGGGAATTGATTAGACGGTAGCCCGCCTCGGACCGTTTGGCTGCTGATTGCCAGTTTTTCTATCTTCCCTTCGAGTGCAACCTCCTTCGCACTATGGTCGCCAGCTGTGCCTCGTCAACGTCGTGGGAGGCCACCTACATAAACAGATTTTTCAGCTGTTGAGGGAGTGGGGCTCAGGACGAAACCCCTTAGCAGCTTGACGCAGCGAGCGACGTGTAAAGATACATTTAAGGTACAGTTGTCTGTATTTCGTCCAACGTGACGGTTTCCTGACAACAGTAATTAGAGTCGTTACGAAAAAACTGAACCTCATTGACGAGAGTTGATGTATCACACCTGCTCTTCGCCGGAAAGCGTTGTCTGTCGAACAATGCATTGTTTCCGCTAGAAATGTTAGCACGGTTTATACTGTAGTTAATATAATTTGTTTTATCTCTCGAGCGAAATTAAGTAGTTCTGGAATGGGCGGTTGCCTTCTACTGAAATGAATTAAAAGATTCAAAAAATTCTTCGCCAAGGTTTCACTGATGCATTGAGTTTTCAAGGCGGCTTATTATCTGTTTTTGTTTGCTATCGCCTAAACGAGGAGTTAGTAAGAACTAACAGTTCACAACGATGAGAAGAAGCATTCAAAAACTTACATTGAGGTTCCTATTGTCAATCATTCAATTCTAAGTCAACATTTTATCATTCAGCTCAAAATGTGTGAATGAAACGTGGGTTTTATCAATATTAATCGACTTTATAATATTTCAGTAGATTTCAAATTACGTTGTTTCTGTTTGACAATTTCACCATCCGAACTAATTTTATAATGAATAAAAAATGCATTTACAAACTCTCAGCGATGTTGCACAAGGTTAAAGGAAAAATTGCTATTTAATTTCGCAGCAATCGCAGCATGGCTTTTTGAGAGAATTTTCGAAGATTATAGGACCGCTCCTCGCTCCAGTTTTGTCCCAACGAGAAAAATTTGAAGAAATGGATTATGTTCCAGGAGAGCGCGATCATGGTAAAAATAGGAAGTCAATGATTGCTAGTGGGCAGACCTAGCAGGGAGGTGGCGCTTTGCGTATCAACCGAACCTGTCGAGAAGGTAGCGGTAGCGAATTTGAATCAATCCTTTTGAATCAATCATCAGTCATTTCTCAAGAAGATAGTCAGTGTTCCCCACACCAGAGTTTAAAGGTGAAGTTGGAGATGGAGGACAAACTCTTCTAGTTCCGGTAGCTTTATCAGCATTATTTTAAATTATTTTAGCAGCTTAAGAAAATGAGGGGAAGGGTGAATGCCCATCGAACCGAATAAAGATTCCCACTACGTCGCTCAGAGGCATTAATTTTCATTCGAACAGTATATATATGCATTGCGCTTGACCGATTGAAAATCGAGTTGGAAACGTTCACTTTTCCAATTCGCTTTGTGCGTCGGCATTTTCTATCATATAACTCGCTCAACTTTGATCCGATTTTGATGAAAGTTTCAGGGATTATGCGGATTATAAAAACAGATGGCCCCTTATCAAGTTCAGCATGAGCATTCGGCTTTGTGCATGTGCAAACGTGGAATACGATACGTTAGATTATATCCTTCCGATTTCGCTCAAATTTGGTAAAATTAAATTTTCTCAATTTGCTTACACTGAACCTATTACTTCCATGTTTGCGTACCTAGTATTTTTTCAAAATGCGCGTACGTGGCGAAAAAAGAGTACAAAATTAAAACTTCGAGTATGAAAATCGGAAAGAAATCAAAAGATACTATTACTTGTTAGAATTCGATTGTTTTCCCTTCAAATTCGAATTCTACGTCTAGTTTTCTATAAGAATGAGTAATATAATAATATTGAACAGCAATGCATGTAAGTATTTGCAATGACTTTTCAAAGTTGAAAAACATATAAACGCTTGGTACTAAAATTAGTACAAACTGATAGTTGTCGTCAAATTTTCGTCGTTTTGACGTCAAATTCGGATTCAGCGTTCAATTTTCAATGCGATAAGATTTCAAAATCGCTTTTACTTATATCAATAATAGTATCAGAGTTGTCGGCGTAGTTGTTTATTGAATTCTGTGAATTCATTTTCGTAATTTTTTTGTCTTTTCAGATTTATTTATTTATTTATTTATTTTTTTTTTTGGCAATGATTTTTGAGCCGGTTTTACCTACTATGTTTTCAAAAAGCCTTTTCATTGTTTCTGCCTTGACGAATACGAATCAATTTTAGATCATCGCTTCCACCCAATATCATACACTGTTTTATTCGTTCGTAAAAAACCCTGTATTAGTCTTGATACTGTTAGTGATTGGGTTAATAATTGGATTTGGTAAAAAAAAATTCTTCGCTCTCTTCGTAACGTCGTGTTTACGTAGGTTATGAAAATGCTATTTTTTCCTCCAACGTTCGACCAAACTGGTGCGTAGGTTGTGTTTCAACTTGTTCCCTATTGTAGTGTCCCTTTACACGAACTGATAAGATTACCTTTTCATACCTGGCCAAGTAGTTCAAATAATTAACCCTGACATGCTCTCAATTATATTAGGGATCGATACTTCTATGCCCCTCGCCATTCGAGGCGCTCTTTTCTTCTCATCGTCACCGGTCGCCTGAAAAGAGCTCGCTGGCATAGTATGTATCCGACCCGGAAATTTTCGATTTGAGAATTAAATTATATTAAACCGGGAAGAAGCGTTGGCGGTATTAGGGATAGGGACTAGCATTATAAAATAGGAGCGGAGGTATGAGGGAGGAACGCTGTCGGCTAAAGGTTATGATTGAGCCCCTTCCATACTCTTCCCTCATTTATTACGGACTTTACTGTTTCGGGGGCTGAGTGTTCAAGTTGTTGAGGTCTCTGATGAGAATGAAGAAGGGGCTGCCGCGTGGGGCCGGTGCTGTAGCCTTGGGAGGTGAAGCAGGCGAGACTTCTATTTCTGACAAATTAGTGTGATATTCAGAAGGGTGAGTTTATTCCATGTTGTTGGCTACAGGAGGTTACAAGGGCTGACGTTGTGAGCGTTGCCACTGTCAGAGAAGAGACGTGCGGACCACGTCGACTATCCTTGCGGAAGTGGGAGGAAAATGGCCGTCGCTGTAGGGAAATCAATTTACCGGTTATATACATAATTGTATCACCACTCCTCCCCCGTCCCTCAACAAGTTAGTTGAAACGGTAGGGACTGCGGGGGCTCATGGGGCTGGGAATTGAGAACTGGCAGGAGCGAGCGGTACTAGTAGGCCCTGACTCGAGTTCCCCAGCGGCTATGCTGGAGAATTGGTCCGAACCCCATTCGAAATCGAGGTCTGTATCGGCATAAACCGTGAGCCCATCAAACCGTGTAATTCTTGAGCGGCACCCACTTGCCGCCGCTACAATTCGCAACACCTCTAACTTCAATTCTCACCGCCAAGGAAGCGCGAAATGGGTTCCACCATCGATTCCAACCGTTTTGATCACGACGGCTATTATTTTTCCAACATTGCCAACCAAAATGGGATTTGATAAAGACAATAATGAAATCAGCAGTGTCTTCTACGTTTGAATGCTAAAATATACTATATGCCTTGAATAATTACGAAGCGCCTCTGGGGTGCCACTGATATATAAAAAAGTTTCTGAAAATCTCCCAAATTCGACACAAAAGCTGCGATAACTCGAGAAACAATAAATCTATCGACCCGGCGATGGTCTCATTCGATTCAGCGTCCAAAAATCTATATAATTTGATACCAAATACACATTTTTCTGAAAAACCCTGGAAAATATGAATTTTCTCCCCCTCAAAAATACCCTTAAAAGGTAAAATGTATCTAAAACACGATTAGTGGTTTTTCCCTTATTGTATGAGCGGGGAAAGACAAGAGTTTAAGAATTTGTCGATAAAGACAAATAACTTGTTCCTCAATATAGGCCTAACGGAAGTTCAAAAAAAAATGTTGGTGAATCTAAAGCCACGAAAGAAAGCAGAATTTCGCTCGTTAAAATTATGAAGAAAAACGGTCACGAAGTTCTCTGACGAGAACAAAGAAATATTAAACGTAAACGTTCGAACGGGCTCCCGTACATGAGGCTGAAAGAATCCTCTGGGAAAAACGCAGAAACTTGCGGAGAAATAATAATAAATCTTTACACATTCGCGGCTTAAGGAAAAAATAACCATTTAATATCGGCACACATTTTCGCACGTGGACGGTTCACAAATTGATAGGAAATCCATCACGACTTGGCCGTAGGGCTCGCAGGCAATAACCTGTTACGAATAATGCGAATAACGCGGTAGAACGGAGTGTGACCCTAACGAAAAAAATAAAATCTCATAAAATATCACCTTGAGTATTGTAAGACCTCCAGCATACAAATATATTGGAGTTTACACCCTGTATAATACATCACAATACAATTAACATATGAGATTTATATTATGGAAGTACTGACTGTGATCCAAAAACCAGTAACGTCTGATTTTCAACACTTTCAGTGGGTGAACATTTGATGAAAAAAACGCTGCAAAAGATTGGACAGTTTTTTTTTATTATTTATTTTTTTTCTGAATTCCGTAGCTCTAATTAATATGATTCAGGAAACGGTCCACTAGTGATAGTAACCATTCCAACCACCTGAGAACGTTTCCAAACTATGGGGAAAACTCCTTAGCAACTCTCGTAATTTTATTATTTTTTTTTTTTCTTCACTATATACCTGACCTCATGGGTACTATTCGCCTAACGTTACAGCTTGAGAGTTAGACTAGCTCTCCAGCGAGAATAGAACGATTTTTATAGCTCCATCGATTCTCCAGTTAAGGCCAATTTTTCAAAACCTCGAACCTTCCACTCATAACCTGCGATACCTCGAGAACGGTTAGAGCTATCGACTCCGTTACGGTCTCATTCAATTCAGCGTCCAAAACTTAATGTACACCATCTAGGTTGATACCATCTAGGCGGTTAAAACTATTTATAATAAATAAGAATGAAAATTAAAAAATAAAAACTCCTTATGGTAAAAATATTCCTCATTCAAATTCTCGAGCCTGTCTTTTTAATAATCAGTTTCCTATCGTAAAAATGCACTCAACCCTCGTGCAGACTGATGAGACATAACCGATCACTGCGTCTGGACTAATGGCCTCTTCAATTCGATCCTAGTTTCATTTGACATTTTTAATTGGATCGTCGGTTCAATCTCAATTCCAAGAATGACACTGATCTTGTTCATCTTCTCGTCGTTAAATCTTCAAGACAAATGAATCGATTTGTGGAAATAAAGAGGAGACAATAAGAATAATGATGGAGCTTTGAGTTGGAGTAAAAACGCTGCAAATGACTATACAGCGGATTTCTAGCCCTAATGGTCTCTGTTTCAATAACTTGAGCAGCGATCGATTTCACCTAGCAACTCGTTAATATTGTTTTCAAGTTAAGAGCTGGAAATATATCTCGAGAGCGTCTCTCTGCTAAGCATTTAATTA
This sequence comes from Tupiocoris notatus, assembly GCA_037159825.1. Classification (NCBI taxonomy): domain Eukaryota; kingdom Metazoa; phylum Arthropoda; class Insecta; order Hemiptera; family Miridae; genus Tupiocoris; species Tupiocoris notatus. The sequence continues at coordinate 82,974 of JASJUZ010000305.1, read as the reverse complement.
ATCGTCCCCAAAAATATGTTATAACTCCTTCGCCCAAGGGAGTATATTGCCCGATCGCGCCACCACAGCAGCCGAAGCGAAACCCAGGCTATGCACGCGATAAGGCCAACTTGGTCACGTGTGCGAATGAGGGGGAGGTTGATTAAGCTTTTCTTAGCAACCGTCCTACTAATATTCTATTCAAAATTTTGTGTTCGCGAGGGTTCCGCTGAAGAGAATATAATAGCCGATGCAGATGATTTTAGTTTGATTCAAAACTAAAAATGTCCAGGGGGTGTGAGGGGGCGAAAAAATAGTCGACTCATTTTCCAATTATTTATTTGCTGGCCGAGCACTTTCGCCCGTTCAGGCATCCTCAGGGCGACGTGGAGCCACTTCATGGGCCATTTGGCGTCGTGGACTCTATGGCTCCACGTCGCCCTGATGATGGCCGAACGGGCGAAAGTGCTCGGCCAGCAAATAAAGAATCGGAAAATGAGTCGCCTCGTTTTTTTCACCCTCACAATCCCTGGACGTAAATAAATGCGACGACAACGAAAGAACAACTAAAAATTTTCTAATTTTTGAGAAAATGCGGTGTTTACCATATTATCGCTGGGAAATATTTGCAATTTTCAAATGCAAATATCAAATATTCAAATGCAAATATTAAAATAATATTCAAATGCAAATATTAAAATAATATTCAAATGCAAATATTAAAATAATATTCAAATGCAAATATTAAAATAGTAGGTATTCAAATGCAAGTATTAAAATAATATTCAAATGCAAAAATATTAAAATAATATTCCAATGCAAAAATATAAAAATAATATTCAAATGCAAATATTAAAATAATATTCAAATGCAAATATTAAAATAATATTCAAATGCAAATATTAAAATAATATTCAAATGCAAATATTAAAATAATATTCAAATGCAAATATATTAAAATAATATTCAAATGCGAATATTAAAATAATATTCAAATGCAAATATTAAAATAATATTCAAATGCGAATATTAAAATAATACTCAAATGCAAATATTAAAATAATATTCAAATGCAAAAATATTAAAATAATATTCAAATGCAAATATTAAAATAATATTCAAATGCAAATATTAAAATAATATTCAAATGCAAAAATATTAAAATAATATTCAAATGCAAATATTAAAATAGTATTCAAATGCAAATATTAAAATAATATTCAAAATACTCAAATTCCGGTATATGCTGAGGAGTTTCTATTTAATTGCAAATTATGTTGTACGGCAGAAAATCTCACGACCGTTCTAATTAATTGATCCGCGTTTTCCGGTACAATCAATTAAATTAGTCCTACCAGCCAAAAAATCATTCTTTAATCGGTCTGTCTACGTTTTTCACGTTACGAGTACCTATACAACTATCTTTATACTTGAAATCCACTTCGGAAAGAATTTTAAAACGTTATGCAGGAATAGGCCAGCGGTTGCCTTATTGAATGATGTAAAGGAATAGTGTGCCTTTATCTGGGAAGAGTTCTGCTGTAATGAAAAACATCACTCACGCTACAACACCTTTCTCGAAATTCCCATCATCCAACCGGTACTCGTTTCAATTTTCCTCACAGTTTCCTATATTTCGTTTTAAATTCAAATATCCATTCTTTACCAAAGTTCCAATCGATTCCCATTATTTGAAAGAGAATAAATGAAAATCGGACGAAAACTCGCCGTCGATAAATATTACGAACAATGAAGGTCGAGTATCGACTATAAGATATTCGCTCTATTGTTTCCTCAATTTTTTTTCCAAATAGATTCGCCTTCGATTAAAGAGCGGATAAGGGAGGCATTAGGTTGCTCATAACGAAAAGTGGGTTTTTTTCCCCATGGTTCCGAATAAGGTCTCTCGGAGCTGGTAGCTCAGCAAAACAGAACCGAGTAGAACGCAAAGCGAGTAATGCGCTTACGCCACTTGCTTCTTTACAGCTGTCTCGCGCCCACAAACTCTCAATAACGAACACATACAAACAAACGCCCCAGTACCATGTAAAGGAGATTCCTCTTTCCCCTCGTTCAGTTGTGACCGTCGCAAAGGCTCCCTCCTTATTATCGCACTCTAAGTTTTATTGTCCCTTTTACTGTTATGTGAGAGGCTGTGAAAGCATTTTCCTCCACCGTTCTACAAACATCGTGTTACCAACATGTTGTGCAGAGCTCCAGTTTTTTGCCCTTGTTTCAGTTAACGGTTGCGAGCGAAGCCGTCGAAGCGTGGTTCGAAGCAGGGAATTACATTATGCTTTTTTTTATCGATTGGTACCTACCTCACAAGACTCAGTGAGCCTGTTGCTCGAATGAAAATTATCTATGAGTACTAGGCATAATAACTGATTGAGGTTTCACCACCTCAATAGGTTAAGGTTTTGTCATTTTTACCATTTTAGGACCAACCATTTTACGAAACTTTGAAACCAAGCTACTATAACAACATTAAAAATCATTTACTGAGCGATTTAAAAAAATATTTTTATTTACTTACTATTAGGTATTACTATTTTTTTTTTTTCTCTAATAGTTGTAACGATAAACGTTCAAACAAACCAGTGGTGTGCATAGATCACACAGTACTTCCATGTTTGAGTCGGTAACTGGTATAACCAATTATAAAATCGTACGAAGGCCGAAAAGTTAATTTACAACAGCTGTTATGGAAAAACGAGCCAGGAGACCTATAGTCTCACTCTGATAGACTAACAAATGGACGCACAGACACTTGTTCAGAAAGTGAGCAGAGCGCTCTGGGAGCAGGTGCGTGAAACGTTCAGATAAAGCTGACAGAAGATTTATGAAAAGTGACGTTCCTTGAAAAAATTTTATTTTATTTTTTTTTATATATTAAAAAGAAAGAACGTGTAAGGTTGGAAAGCTACCGAAGGGCTCGTTTGCCTCGTCGTCCTCGACCCCAAGCGTGAGCGGTGACAACTGCATAAATATGATGATGATAATCAAAATATGTACATCTAACTCCGATTAATAGCGATTGAGCCACCTGCACCCACAGAAAACTGCACGTTAGAGAACGCGTCATGAACGTGCGCGTGTTCGGACGGTATTAGCTCAAGCATTGACCGACTGATTTCAAATTATCGAGGGGACCGCACGCTCGGCAAACATCAAATAGCTCGACCGGATGGCTATTTAATCGCTTGTTTCAAAGCTATAGTCACCCTTTAATCTCAACAAATATTGGTGTCCAGCTTACCTTAACAGGCAATTGTTTTCCAGGCTATGCAACCGTTTCATTACCGATGCCTCATTGCTTATTTTCATTGAACATTAGGAAAAATTTATTGGGGAAAATTAAAATAATATTCGATCTCAGTAAAGAATGACGATGTATTCCATGAATTATCTGTGAACTTGAGAATAACAATATCCCAGTTGCACCTCCCCGTGGAGTTTCTACCTAAGTGATTGTGTAACACAACATTTAGCAAGCCCAAAATAACGTCTAATATTGCACATCCTTTAACATCCTTTGGTTGAACATCATCCGAGAATGTCTTTTCGTGTTCGTCACGTGCGCATTCTTTCACACTATAAAAACCTAATGGTTCTAGAAAAGTTACAACAAAATCAAAACTTTCTGTAGGTTGAGGGAGAGAAAAACGAGGCGACCTCGTTTCCATTTTGGTTTATTATTCAATAATAAACCATTGTAATCGCCCAAGAAAAAAAATTTCTAACCCCCCTCAAAATTTGATGTTTTACGTTTCAAGGCATGTAGAATCCGAATATCCAATAAAAAAATTTCTGTCCGTCCGCCGTACGCCGTACGCCGTACGCCGTTAGCAGTTTTCCGGCCAAACTGTAAGAGCTAAAAATTTGAAATTTTCACCAAAAATCAATCTCGGTCCTACGACGGCCCAATTCTTGAACCAACTTGCTAGCTCAATTTTAAGGGTATTTTTGGGGGGTTTTGAGGGGGAGAAAATTCATATTTTCCAAGGGTTTTCAGAAAAATGTGTACGTGGTATCAAATTATATAGATTTTTGAACGCTGAATCGAATGAGACCATCGCCGGGTCGATAGCTTTATTGGTTCTCGAGTTATCGCAGCTTTTGTGAAAAATTTGGGAGATTTTCAAAAATTTGACACGAGGGTATAACTCGAGAGTTCTTGGAGCTATAAAAATCGTTCTATACTCATTGGAATGGTCGTTAAACACTCTCTCCATCTGTATCGTTAGGCAACAGGTTTAGTTTTTAATTCGGAAATTAAGAAAAATAAAAATTATTAAAATTACAATAGTTGCTACGGAGTTTTTCCCTATAGTTACCATCTGTTTTTCGGTGGGAACGTTCACAAATTTTCGGAATATTTAGAATGACAAATGGATGGTCTTCTTAAATCAATATTGAAGCGAAATAATAATAAACCACTGTACAATCATTAGCAGCGTTTTTTATTATTCAGCCGAGTACTTTCGCCCGTTCGGGCTTCTTCAGGGCATTACAGGACCAAGGGTACCTATGGCCCCACCCTTGGCCAGGTACCCGAGGCCATAGGTAAACTATCCTATAATGCCCTGAAGAAGCCCAAACGGGCGAAAGTACTCGGCTGAATAATAAAAAATGGAGAAGAGGTCGCCTCGTTTTTCTCCCCCTCAACCTACAGAAAGAAGTAATGCGACCAGCTGGAGAAGAAAAAAATCAAAACGAAAGGATACAATACTCCTGTTCATTTACCAATCGACTGGCCAATCATGACCCTTCTCCAGTTCGCATAATGTACAAAAGGCGGGCGATTTAATCGCTTCAAATGCTGTATATTATTGTACACAGATGTTGTTGAACGGGAAGTGGGGTTTCCTTGGAGTTTGGGCGAGCACAAGGTGAATAGCAGGGAGCGCTGCGAGCTTAGGAGTGAACAGTGAACGCGTTGTGCAAAGGTAGTCATTGTGGCTTAGCAGGACTGAACGGCGCTTCCACGCTGTACGTTGCGGTCAGATGAGGATGAAGAAGCTGCAGAAGATGTTGCTGACTGAGTTGGGGTAACCTTGTGTCGACTAGTGGCAAAGCCAGCTCAGAGTCGAGTCAAACTCATGGCCCAACCGTTGGCCCTATGATATCTCGAGGAAATAGTTGTTGTGTTTACTCATCGCCCTGAATTTCTTGTTCCTAATTATCAATAACCCTGGGGCGGCTTTCCAACTCAGCTTTCCTCGAGTTGGAGAGATGGTGGCTCCCTTTCTCTCGTTCCCACTCGGTTCTGCTTCCATCAAATTCTGCTTAGCAACGCTTTCTGAAATGAACAGTTTGTACAGCGCTTTCCTTGATCTATCAGTCTACATTGTTATCTCTCTCGGTTAATTATGATACGATAGGAGAGGCTAGAGAAGCCGTAAGCTTGTCATAATGTAGGATGATATATTTTCGAATTGAATAGCGATACAAAGGCCGAATTTACAAATTGCGATACTGAAAAAAGTCGTCCAAGTGATCTACATTCAGATCATTGAAATGTAATTGGTATTCATTTCCGAAAGATTGCATCCAAAATAATAAAGTGTGAATAGTTGTGGCCGGGATTCCATTATCCTTAATTTTAGAAGGGTGAAAATTCGACCTGACATTGAACTAAATCTGAATCGTTGAGTTGATTATGGAATCATGTTAAAATGAAAATTCGGCCTGACATTGAACTAAATTTGAACCGTTGAGTTGATTATGAAATCATGTAAAAATCGAGCAGAGCTACCTACTTCATTTTTTGATCGGGTCAAAATCAAATCCGAATCAAAAATCAATTTTCCTCAACCGTATCTACGCTGAATTGAGACAGTTCCAAAAATCGAACGTCTTTCGTGCGAGTTGGAACTAAAATCACTTGAAGAATAACAAAATTCACCGGTATAGAATATAGAATATTTCCAAGCATTAAAATCATGCTTATCTGCCCACTATAACGAACATTTCACAATGAAAAGTGTTCAATTATACTGATTCCTGCGGCATGTTAAAAATAATTCATAATTAACTTTTGAAATATACAACGTGGATTACTTTGTGCGATCTGAAAGTGAATATCTCTTGATCTTGCAGAGTCACGATCTGTATCAGTGTTTTTCTTTCTTTTTTTTTTAATAAATTTAATTGGTTTTTTTTAACGGATAATGGCGGTGTATAATTTCAATTTTCTTTCTCACAATATAGAGCAAACGGACTGACATTTGTTCAGAGTGATTCGGAATAATCACCTTGGAATACCTTTTTAATCAAATGTTATCGTAATTGGAGAAATAAGTTCAATTCGGAAGACAATTATTCAAGGGGCATCAAGAAAAAAAGGGACAACCTAAATACAGTCAACGAGCTATTACCTGAACTTGATTGTCTGTGCACATGAATGCCATAAGTGGAGCCACAAATCAGGAATAATTCAGATGTTTTAACCATGTCCCTGATTTGTGACTGCACTAAGAAGTCGATAGTACATTATTGATATCATCGTAAGAGTAAGCATCCGGCATGCTCTTGTTATTCGTTTTAGAACGTCCTATCAATGCCACGTAAGTAGGGTTCACAGTAGGGGCACAGATGCGTTTGCGTGAGTGCGTTTTGATGGGCTAGTTGATAGCATTCCCGCGTCGGGTAGTCAATCAAAATGCAAAACGCAGCAACGCATTCAATGGATGCCTGTGTACCCTGTTTTTACAGTAGGTTAATGCATTGCCAACGCGTTATACTCAGTAGAGTAGATAAATAGGTGATAGGTAGATGATTATGTGGGAGGGCCACCAGTGGTGCAGTGGTATAGAGCGTCAGCTCTCTACACGGTGGAGCGGGTTCGAATCCGGCTGGGGTCAATATCATGTTTGGCCCGACCCGTCGTCCTCCACACTCAGGGGCTTGATGCGCAATAAGTAGCAACGAGCGAAATCGTCAGAATTAGTCAAAGTGCCGAATCGATTGGAAAAATTCTTCTGATTACCCTATGGGAACGGCTGACGACGTTCACGACTGGAAAGTATTCCCAGTTGGACGAAAATCCAAGGTGAAACTCCTTGTTTATTTTACTTTAATACTTTTACTTTTTATAGATAAATATGTGGAAATCATGAATATGGCCGGAAACATTTTGGCGTTAACAGGAAAAAAGAAAAAGTCAGTTATCTCTCAAATTCAGCTCAACTTCGTACAGTGAAATTCTCGCAAGGTCGGAATTCTTGTTCTAATCATTTTATTGGCTGGGCTGATGCCACAAGTTTGAATGTTATTATTTTATTCGATCGATAGCGATCGAGTGCGAAGTCAGCATCTAAGACCTGTGCACGCAGTTTCGAGAAGTGAGCATTTGGGGTGACGCTAGGGATTGAATGGATCAGAGCATAAGGGCTTGTTACCCGTAAATCAATTAAAACTGCTAACCGAGCGCTTCAATTAGGATATTCCGTTTGATCTGACCTCATACCGCTTCGGATTTAGCTTCATTTCCATCGCCGATCTCTAACCGGGAGGTCCCAAGATGAGGATGAAAATTGGCGAGGAGACTGGTTCCCTCCCACGGGAGGTCCAGATAACCTTATTACCACCAATTATCTTCAAAAGGACGGGCGGTGAGCGGATGGAGAGTAAAAGAGTTGAAACCACGCAACGCTACAAGACTTATCGTCCTGCTGGGAATAGCACGACGTGGAGAACTTCCATCAGACTCGGAAGTCGGGTACGAAATTCGTTGGTAAGATTATTTTTGATGATACATGAACTTACGAGTTCGACTTACGACCATTATCCCCGCGCCAAACCAAGGCAGGCAAACGTTTGTTTCTCACGTATATTCCAAGCTTTATAATACAGAATTGTACAGTCAATCTCACTCGGTTCGGTTCCACTTCGATTTGGTTCCGATCTAAACCGATGCTAAACGGGCTTGATAAAGGTTAAAACTCCTCAATCTACTGAACGCAACCGTGAAACAAAATCAACTTTGTGTGAACACATTAATTGAATAAAAATCGTGAGAAATATTCATCTCGCACCTGAAGTTGTGAAATGAGACCTCCTCCAATTCGAGTTTTTCTTTAAAAACATTGTGTAAAGATCAGTTGATCGACACCTTTAAATCTCCTGGTAATTATTAAACCATAAAACAGACGACAGCACTTTTGCTGTGTGAAAATAAAAGCGCAGCTAAAGTTCTTTTAAGGTTACAGTATCGATATTGTTCTTGCCCTGAAGATCAGCTTTTATGAGCAACAGTTGAGTTTTTTAGTTAGCAGGGCTTCCAGTGATTGAAGATTAATTTTTATTTATTTATTTCCCCAATCGATGCAACCGTCCTCCCATACTCGACAACCGTGTTAAATTTGGTTCAAAATATTGAAAAAAAAAAAATTGAGTTTTTTGTCATACTATAATGAACAGATTGATTGTTCCATACACGTTTGAACTATTTTTCAACATCAAACAGCTGGCAGAGCTTAACAGAACATATTATAGGAAACCTATGTTTTTCGAATTTATCAAGAATTTCCAAGCCATTTTAGGATATGTAGATATTTTCGTCATTATTGAACCACTCTAGGCCTCTTCAGGATCTGAATTCTAGTAAAAAATAAGTTCAGGTCAGAAATTACCTATGCAATCGCTAGAGCACTGATAAAAAGCCTTGCAATTGTTATACAGCTTATTGCTATTTGGAGTAGATGATACGATAGCTTTTGGTCATCTAGCGGATGTTAGTAGTGTGATATATTATACTGGAGTGTGAGGATCGGAGTGTATAAGAAGTAGGTAATGATAGGGGAAGAGCAAAAGGGTTGTGGTTGGAAGGGGATATGCTAGGAAGGCGCGAGTGGCGGAAACGTAGAGCAGCGCAATATAATTTACGACCTCATAATCTTGAGGAGATGAGCCCTGCAGAGTGAAGTTATTACTGGAAGCCCTTTGCCCTTCTTCCGTCTCACTCGAACTCGTTCAGCTTCGTCCTTTCCTCGACTCTGACTGCTTGCTTGCCGCGTAAGTTTTTCTGTCCTTCCAAGCGCAGTTGCTCGTATTTTGCCTCCCCATCTCGCAGTCTCGATTGAGCGTCTTTTGGAGTCAGTAGCAGTCACCGTCCTCTGGAATACTCCTTTATCTGCTACCCCTTTTACAGCCATTCCCCATCGCTATCACTGCAACCTACTCCTTCCCAGCTCCCAGTATCGTTCGTCCTTCTCGTGCTCCTCCTTTTCTGTCACTGTCTTCCAAAATAACCTCTCATTTACTCACCTTATCTTAAGCTCATCACTACGAGCGCACGGAAACTCTTTATTGTGATAAAGGTCACTTGTTTCCCCTCTCGGCTTCCAACAATTGACATTTTGTTTCTATAGAAATGCCAATGTCGCTGCGATAGATTTAGAAGGGTAAGGGGAGGGAATTGTGTGCAAATGGAGGTGAAATTATGAGACTCGTGATGTGATAGGCTTCTAAGAAAAAAGGATGCTACCGAGAAATAACCGGTAGCACTATCCAAATTAAGTGAGAATGTTGACCGATTTCTACACTTTCACAATTTAACGTCCAACTCCAAAAATTATAAAATTCCAGGTGAATTTGACAGTACGTGAACATAGTAAATCAGAACCAGGGTTTAAACAATCCAGGCCGGACGGGTACGAGCCTAGCAATGTTTGCTGAAAAATTAAATATTATATATTGAACTGAAAAATATATATTGAACCCAGTAGAGTGAGCTCTGCTAGAATTGCGTGAATTATGCTCGTTATAAGGACGGTTTCAACCACGAGACACTGAACCTTAAGTGTTCAAAAAGTGTGGAAAGATTAGTTAATATTCGAAATCGGAAAACAAAGTTTTTTTCTTTTTTGGCTAGCGATTACGATTACTCGAGCTCAGCTCTGCTCTGCCGAGGCTCTGAAGTCAACTGTGATGTGGAGATCTGGGGCTTAAAGTCAAGATGATTTATACATCGGGCCAATTGCGAGCGAGGGAACTATTAACGATTTAACTCACTGTATTGGATGAGTAGTAAAGTCTACAGTGCGACGTTTTTTATCGTGGTCTGCCAATGACCAAGTTCGAACCCATTCAAGGACAACGACATTTTGGGTTATTTCTACTTGGATATATTTTTTTTTTTATTGCATTTATTTACAAAAAGTTTTTATTCACAAAATTAAATATTAAATTCTTATGCTACGGCTTCCTTGTGAGATGACTCGTGATGGAAACCGGAGCGTCTTAAATCAACAAAATCAATTCTGCATTGGTAATCTTAAGCTTAAACAATAAAACAATGGAAATAATAAAATGACCATATTCTTCGTCCAATAAATTTCACAATTATGTATTGTATAATTCTTTCAAACTTAATTTAAACTTATCCAACTCTACAACATTTCTCCTAATTCTTCTGGTAGCTGATTAAACAAAATTACTCCGCGATACAGGTACAACCTCTGCTGCTGAAGTATTCATTCGGACTGTGTGCAACGTTATCACGTCTCCACTTCTATTTTCATTTATTAGCCTTTTGATTTTATTTTCGAGGAACATTTTGTACGTATAAATTGTCGTGGTTCTCTCATACAATCTGAGGATGTTCAGGACGCCAAAAATACTAAAGAGGTCCGCTGAGGGAAACCTTCGGGGTTTTTTTAGTAATGTTTTAATCAAACCTTTTTGTGTCGTAATGAGTGGTGCAATTCTTGATTTGTGGGTGGATCCCCAGGCAACAATGCCATAAACTATTTGTGATTGGATTAATGCGAAATATATTTGTTTTTTAGATTTATTGATGAAAAGTTACGGATTTCTCTGAAGATTGTAAAAAATTTTTAAACTTATCCATATTTTTAACTTATAGGCTCAGTCGGATTGTAATATACCTTTCTAGTTGGACTGGCACTTGACGTTTTTCAGTGCAAGCGAAGCAAGTATCCATTTTCTATGAATTTCGGTCGTATCACCCGTAACGATTCCCTGGTGAATGATGATCGCATTTTTAATAGTATAATATGCGATATTTGATGGCTAATATGACAATAAGTTTTCTCTTGCGAAAGGAAGGAGCGCCACCATCAACAGACCGACAGGGCGGCCCCAAGACGCTCCAGGCAATGTTTGCAGAGAGCCTGAAGTAGGAGAACGATTCGCCTCGCGTGTGATACTCCGTAGTGCTCATGCTCGCAGAAAAGAAAGATTCTCTTATTCCTCTACGGCCCCGCTGGGATGCATCCACAAACCCATCCCGCTCGACTTTTCATCTATACCGCACACAGAATACCCTAGATCATCGCCCTGCTCCGTATTCATCTTCGCCTTCCCTTCAAACCCTATAGCAAGGAGCAGGTATACACATAATATTTTCCCTTGTGACAAAAAGCTCTAACCCGTGGGTTACAGAGATTTCCTTTCAGTTGTTTGCATTATGCTACTCAAGGTGAATTCTAATCTGGTACGCTCCTTTTTCATCCTGGTTGCCTTCCTAACCATCAGCACCGATAAGTTTTATGGTCTCGTTGGGGGTAGGGAAGCGCCCAACCCAGAAGACGCGCCTTTCCATTGGAGGAGATTATTGAAGGCACGGCGATGATTTACGCTCATCTGAATTTCTGAATTGAGTGGCAACATTTTTGCAAGTTTACATCATTCGATTCAGCTTCATCCGCACGTGCAGTAGTAAATGCTAAACTTTCAACGAAGAGTAAGTTAGAGATGAATTCTTCAACTTTTACCGCCAGATTTTCAAATCGTCCTTAATTCAATTTGAACCTAATGTCGGATAAGCCCTAATTAATGACCAAATATTTGACGAACCGAAGGTGGTTCTCCTCTGTTTCCCGCAACTTTTCAAACGCGCTTCTTTTCTCTCGACGATAATCCCCCACCAATGTTAATTTAGAGTTTTTTAATTTTTTTTCTAGGTGACTTAAATTTCTCTTTGAAATAATGTTTTCAGGAATGTATAAATGATTGGAAATCACATTCGGAATAAAAAGGGCTGATGCAAAGTCCCCTTTATCAACAATTAATAGTGATTTTGGTTTATTATTAATAATAAACCATTGTAATCGCCCAAGAAAAACATTTTATAACCCTCCTCAAAATTTGATGTTTTACGTTTCAAGGCATGTAGAATCCGAATATCCAATAAAAAAAATTCTGTCTGTCCGCCGTACGCCGTACGCCGTCAACACTTTTCCGGCCAAACCATAATAGCTAAATTCTTGAAATTTTCACCAAAAATCAATCTCGGTCCTACGACGGCCCAATTCTTGAACCAACTTGCTAGCTCACTTCTAAGGGTATTTTTGGGGGGTTTTGAGGGGGAGAAAATTCATATTTTCCAAGGTTTTTCAGAAAAAGGTGTACGTGGTATCAAATTATATAGATTTTTGGACGCTGAATCGAATGAGACCATCGCCGGGTCGATAGCTTTATTGGTTCTCGAGTTATCGCAGCTTTTCTGCCGAATTTGGGAGATTTTTAGAAATTTGACATGAGGGCATAACTCGAGAGTTCTTGGAGCTATAAAAATCGTTCTATACTCATTGGAATGGTCGTCAAACACTCTCTCCAGCTGTACCGTTAGGCCATAATTTTAGTTTTTAATTAGGAAATTAAGAAAAATGAAAATGATTAAAATTACGATAGTTGCTAAGGATTTTTCCTCTATAGTTACCATCTGTTTTTCGTTGAGAACATTCACAAATGTTCGGAATAGTTACTATCACAAATGGATAGTCTTCATAAATCAATATTGAAGCGAAGGAATAATTAACCTCTGTTCAATCATTTGCAGCGTTTTTCGTATCCATTTTGTATCCTGTTAACAAATTCTTTGGAAGGGCAATTCGTTTTTAATTTCCTCTACGGATTATATTTTCCATCGAAACAAAGTCGTGTCACCTTCGGCTTACCCAACAAGCTTAATATATTGTTGACGAGGGCTCTGATTAATCGTACATTTCTTTCAAGTTAAGACTGGTCATTCGAAAAGCATATTGAAAATGTTGAATACAGCTCGAGGAGAATATTGTATGTTTTTGATTCCCACATTCCCTCTTGCAGAAAACGATTCAGCTGAGCCAACTGTCGCGCCTAATGATATCACTGTTTTGAACACTCCGGGTTGACTAGAATCAAGTTGGTCAATCAATCAACCCCGAGTGCGATATTCAATGTTTTCCGTTCCGAACTGCGTGTATTCGTTGTCAGCCGAGAGTTCACGCTTTACCCCGGGGTCGGCAATGAATGGGGTGCACGCCGAGCAGTGTCACGTCGCCGTCATTCGACCCTCGTCCGAACCAGTACCAGCAACAACGCATTGCTATTATACCAATCGGGCGATTAGAGCTCTGGCGCATAAGGACGGTCCCGATGCCGTGTTCTACGGAGGAATTGGCTTTGGAACAGCAGCAGCGATGCAGTGACGGGCAGGTCGTTGTGGCGACGAGGACTGATGAGGTGGATAGAGATCGAGAACTTTGGCTTGGTTAGGCCTTGTTCGGTCAGGAAAGGGCAGGGTGTTACAAGACTGAACACGACCGTTACTCCAGGCTGCGGATCAACGAGGATGACGTGAGGACTTCGGGGTCTAAATTGGAATTAAGGGATCAGTGCGACCCTCATTATCGACACAAATCAACCCGCCGGCTCTATCGACTACGTTCGACGCCCAATTAATAGCAGTCAGTCAAAAGATCGCCTCGGCTACTTTCTGAAGTGGACTCAAGCTCGTTACGCATTTTTCGCTGAAAACGCTTTCACCCAAATGATGGCCAACGGTGCTCGATAAAATGTCGTACTTGTAGCTGTAGATAATTACGTCGAACGTTAGTGGCAGATGATGAGATAACTCGCCTGATTGGTATTATTGGGAATAATAATAATTATGGTATAACTGGCGCGGTATGTTTTGATAATCCCCGCAATTTCAATGCCCTGTGTAACGAAGTTGAGCGTGCCATCGACGAGACATCGATTTTCGCTTGTGATCGAAACAAAAAAAAACTTTAAAAAAAAAATAATAAAACCGACTTCAAAAACTTTGTCTATAAAATACACTCTGAAAAGGAAAAAATAACAAAAATGTCCCAACTTCGCAGCAACTCATTCGCCAACTACACATTTTAAGGACTACTTTACTACTCGTATTGACCTGACCACTTCCTGATTGATTGGATTACCTTCCCTAATAATATAAAAACTACTATTTCTCATTTCCCAAATGATTAAAAGATTTTCCTTTCACCTCTGAATTGCCTCCAGATTGATCACCTTTGGAGTCGGCGCCTCTAGTACGCCAAATATCTAGTTTTGGTCCAATCAACAAAAAAAAAAAGTTGAGTGTGCAAACTAGACTCGAATGTAATCAGGACCACAAACAATGAAAAAATGTTTCTCATATAGAAGTTATGGGGTTCATAAAAACGCGAATCTCTCCCACATTGTGATACGTAGAGTTAATTTAATGCCATCATTGGAAAGCTCTTGTTTGGTACTTTCAGTTACATGAATGATGATTTTCTCGAAAGTTTGAGTTGGGAGCCTGTTTTTCGTTACGCTGTATTCTCTACAACTCATATAAAAAATCTGAACATAAAGCTTAGTTAGAAACATTTAGGCAGATCGATTATGAACAAGAAGAAGTCAGAAAAATTTAATCGAGTAACATTCCAGACTTTGTAACCTCGTAAAGTCAAAAGTTGCTTTCTTTTTCGCAAAAATCACACTATCCGGCATTTCTCCGAACCTGGGGCAGATAATAACGGATAGATTCGATTTAAACAATTATAGGACCCACCTGGGTAGTTACACTTTCAAACAACATGAAAAGCAACCCAATCTGACGTAAGAGGGGCTAAATTCCAGCCGACAACTCATACCGAAAAAACCCGCAAGTCAACTTGAGTATCCTGTTTCAAAACAGCTAAGCTTAAGCGATATTCAAACAAGCCTACAATTTCTTTCATAATTGTGTCATAATTTCATTTCGAAAATTGATTGCTACCAAAGCCAAGAATTGATATTGCTCTCAAGTATTTTTAAAGTTGAATATCCTGGCTCACATTTCTGCAAAAACCGGGCCGAAAATGATTTGGTGATGATGTGATTCTAATAGTTGGCTCATATAATGTGTTGTTAACGACGGGCACAATTTTATCCTTTAGGATGATGATCCTGCGTCGGTACTTAGAAACGTGAATGTTCTCTATACGTTCGTTGGGCGTCAGTCCTCCGCATTAATCGTCCCCCGCTATACTTCCCCTACTAATTCCATGTGGCGTACTAGCCTCCGTTCTAACCGGTACAAGGGCTCATTATTTTTTTACTTTTTAAATCCAAGGAAATTAAGTAGATTACCCTTGGAATTTTTATTACTCACATAAATACAATTGTCTCTCTCGTCGCGTTGTAGGATGCTCGTTAAATTCGACCGCACTCCACAGGCGTGTGACTAATTCGATCGCCTGAAGGACGAGGCGTCTAAGACAGATGAGCGGTACAGGACAGAATAATCGAAGGCTGATGATGACCTGGCAAGGAAGTTATGCGGTTAATGAAAAGACAATGAATCATAAGTCTCGTCCTTTGTTCACCGTGTTCGGTTCGCTCAGACGCCAAGGCTAAGAAGAGCTCGCCTGCTGCTTACACTTACTTGTTCTCAACTCAAGTCTCATCTAGGAACCAAGCTGATGGACCAACGGCGACGCCGACCAATTATTATTAGAGTGACGTCACTAACGATGAAATCAACTTCTTTCGCCAGGATCATAACGAGTCGAACGTCCATTGAACAATTTTAATGATTCTTTCTTCGTAGCCGTAATGAAAAGCTTGTGTGGGCTTCCAACGCCTTTCTACCAAGACAGCATTTCAGCATGAATAGCCAGCCTTTCCTGTTTTTGCGGGGAGCATTTATTTTAATGACTTCATGAAGGGAATATTTTTTTCATGAACTGGTTTTCTTTTTTCATGAACTGGTTTTCAAAGCAGCGGTTTTAACCAAGCATCTTTTTCTTTTATATCCTCAAAGGAGATGAAAGTACCATTCGCGTCCCGATAAACGAATGCGGAATGAAGCAACGTTGGAAACAGGAAAATATTTTCAGCTCCATTTTCAAAACGCTCTCGAATTTACCAACAGTCTTCTCGTCAGTATTTCCGTTCGTGCTCGAACGCAATTTAAAAATCAGAGCAGGTTCAATAACTATAACTTATAACAAATTTAAATGGACTTCGAATCTGGGAAAGGGTGTTTTTTTTTCCGCGTGTGTGGCGTTCGTAATATCACGTTTTTGGATATTCGAGCCAAGCATTGGACCAGTTGTGAACCAGAAAAACCCAAAAGTAGAAAAAAAGCACTTAAAAATTATTAAAAAGGGAACAACGCGGAAATATTGTGTCCTGCGATGGAGATCAGGCGTTATCAACACACTATAACGAATATTCTGAGACATTATGTGTTTGAATAGAATTTGTTATCACACACTGTACTTCCTCGAAATTCGCCTTTTCAGTTATTTTATTTGAGAACTTTTGTACGTTTGAGTCTCCTCGCTATAAAAATAACCCCATTCCCCACCGTACTTCCACGTAAGGTACTTTTTTTTTACTTCGATTTTCACCGTCCACAAAAATCGATATATTTTAAGCTTGAGGTCTTTAAATGTTTATAATTGCGAGTGAATGACGCTTGATTTTTTTCGCTCGGATCACTCACGATACATCCGAGCCATTCGCTTATTTTTTATTTAACACTCTCTTCGACTATACGGGAAGGAGAAAAATTCAGATTTTATTTAGGAAATTAAGAAAAATAAAAATGATCAAAATTACAATAGTTGCTACGGAGTTTTTCCATATAGTTACCATCTGTTTTTGGTGGGAAAGTTCACAAATGTTCGGAATGATTACTGTCACAAATGGATAATCTTCTTAAATCATTCAATAATGCGAAGGAATACCAATCTACAATTATTTGCGGCGTTTTTAATTTACTTTACAAATACGGACGTGGAAAGTTAAGACTGTCGCCCGTTGGTGCGATCATTTTGAGTTAGCAGCACGAAGATGGCTTAAGAAAACTAACATATAATAGTATTCATAGAATCTAACAAAGGCAAACAGGCATTTTCGGCTGAAAATGCTCCGCAGAGTTTATGGGCGATGTGCACCGAATGCGACCCTATATATTATTCTAATTCTATTTCATTTTCATTGCAATAATGCAGTAAATGATCTGACAGGACATTGGCATTTTTCCCGCAGGTTTAAGAACCTGAGAAAATTGGTAATACTATTGGAAGGAAGCATTCGAACGTTCTTTGTCCTCCGTTTCAGTTACAATGATGTTGGGGGTGTGGCGATGAATTACACTTACAGCACATTTGTGTAGTTGATTTATGGTCGATCGCATAAAGAGAGAAAAGGGAGAAATCACTGGAATAAACCCTCAAAGAAAAGGGGAAGCTTTGAAAGAAGGGTCGAAAAGCAATAATGTTTGCATGAAATATTGTAACAATCGCGTTATATAATATGAGCCAGCGCAGATGTGCTTCTATTTCGAATCAGCTCTGCGACCTCACATGATCGTTGCTAAGTTCGATTCCGGCTAATATTCTGAACGGCTTAAGCGTGAGCAGTTCTGTCAGCTTGAACAGCTAAACATGCGTTTTAGCTTGTTAGCCCGGCTGCTTGACCGAACCATATCATAAACTGTAGCCAAGCTTATAATCAAGTCCCTCGTATGTCTTTTCATAAACTTCATGGCCTCACACATTTGTCGCCTCGTCAGCGTGGGTTTTTCTGATCGATCCACACCCACGAACTTGCTGCATTTCCTGAAAGACTTCATGTCCTAGACCGCAACATGCAAGGTTCGATTATTGAGGATCTGGAAAGAGAGACTTCCAAGCAGTAGTAGGAAAGTGTCTACGTTTCCATCGTTTTTGTCGACGAGTGAGACGTCCCGTTGAGTTTTCTGAAAGGTTCGCTTGCTATTGGAATAGGAAGGCATTGCTGGTGTCACCAGCCAACATGCAACATGAATGGTCGGTGCGAATTGGATTGCGTCTGCTGTTGATTTCTATGATCAGCGTACCTATAGAAAAGATGGCAACGCCGGCCTTTTCAACTTTTTTTCTACCACGTTATTCATAAGCTGGAAAATAAAACGGCATTGTTCTATTGGAATTTGAGAATTGCATTGCGTGAGTTGGTCAAAGTTGTTAGTGGAAATGGCTTTTCACATAAAGTGGTTATTTAAACCGACTGATCGATTTTATCAACGGATTTGATATTACCAAATACTACTATTATCATTATTATTGTTATCTTTCGTCTGGTTTCATTACACTTTTGGTTTATTATCTGGTCATTATTATCTTATATATAATAAACCATTGTAATCGCCCAAGAAAAAAAAATTCAAACCCCCCGCTCAAAATTTGATGTTTTACGTTTCAAGGCATGTAGAATCCGAATATCCAATAAAAAAAATTCTGTCTGTTCGCCGTACGTCTTTAGCACTTTTCCGGCCAAACCATAATAGCTAAATTCTTGAAATTTTCACCAAAAATCAATCTCGGTCCTACGACGGCCCAATTCTTGAACCAACTTGCTAGCTCAATTTTAAGGGTATTTTTGGGGGGTTTTGGGGAGGAGAAAATTCATATTTTCCAAGGATTTTCAGAAAAATGTGTATTTGGTATCAAATTATATAGATTTTTGGACGCTGAATCGAATGAGACCATCGCCGGGTCGATAGCTTTATTGGTTCTCGAGTTATCGCAGCTTTTGTGCCGAATTTGAGAGATTTTTAGAAATTTGACATGAGGGTATAACTCGAGAGTTCTTGGAGCTATAAAAATCGTTCTATACTCATTGGAATGGTCGTCAAACACTCTCTCCAGCTGTATCGTTAGGCAACAAGTTTAGCTTCTAATTAGGAAATTAAGAAAAATAAAAATGATTAAAATTACAATAGTTGCTACGGAGTTTTCCCCTATAGTTACCATCTGTTTTTCGGTGGGAACGTTCACAAATGTTCGGAATATTTAAAATGACAAAAGGATAGTCTTCCTAAATCAATATTGAAGCGAAATAATAATAAACCACTGTACAATCATTTGCAGCGTTTTTACATAGGATTGAATTATTATTCATTATTCAACATTTCGGTGTGCCTGACGTGATAAAAGTTGGCTCCTTGAAACATAATCGTGATGCATCATCATCAAAGAACTCGATTTCATAATCTCATCTCTGTGAGTTTATTTTTCTATTCAAAGGAGCTGAATGACATGGAATCAAACTAGCCTAAAATTTAATACGGATTTCAATGAGCCACTGCGTAAAATTTCGGCAGCATGAGATCATTCGTTCGATTCCTCTATACGTAGATACCGAACTTATTATTTTTTTTCTTGCACAAAAATGCCTTCGTTTTCCTCGTGAGAAGCTACTCAGTCGTACCGCTTCAAAACTTCTCAAACCCGTCAAGTAAACGGAGGTGCACTCCTTCTACCCCTCCAACCACCTCCAAACGGCAAGCTCCAGGCGGGTGAAAATTTCTACTGCGCTCGATTAGATCATTCCATTCACCGCTTCCATCCTATAGCCGTCCTCAGCAACAACCGTCTGTTTTGTATCTTCTCTTTTGTTTACCTCGAATAAATTGAAGACGTCATATCTCTCCTGTTCTCCCTCGAATCTGCAACTGTCTGGTTCACTACGTTGCTAATGATGAAATCTTCAACGCTATTTTCAGGAGGTTAAGTCTGAATATTAATATTGCATTCATGCATAAGGTTGAAGGTCGGCTTTGGCCGGGAAACGCTAAAAAACTTTAAATGTTCGGGTCATTACTCGATTTCAGTTAACATTCGAACAGGTTTGTATACGATCAACTCAAATTATCCCTAGATCAGTGAGTTGCAATTAGTCTCGACATTTTTCAAATAATATTATTTATCTTTTCTATCGATAGCGGTTATCAATATCCTCCTATTTAGATTCGTTAGTCCTCTTTATCCGGCTAATTCTAAATTCAAACCTTCCCAGCCCCAAAGGAGTGTGGTTTCGTTTGTTACAGGTATTTTGCTGTCATTTCTCGTGGGTTAGTTCGGACCTGGGCATTGAATGAATGTAAACTGCATTCTATGCACAATGATTAGAGTAACAACTCGCAACCTATCAACAACTCCTCTCAATTAGTCAACTGGTGAGGAAAAAAATGTTTAAAATAGTAAATTATTAAAAAATAATAATACTGATAATAGAGTGGAATAATAATAATAATACTATAGTAAAATTAATTTTCCAAAGTGACTTGGTTAAAGGAGGATCGCAAGGCAAGCTATTTTTTATTTTTTTTTTGTGGATATTTATCTCTTGGTCGTTAGGACCATTGGTTCAGCCCTGAAGGTGTCAGAAACAATGAAAGTATTCGATACTCGCTCACAATTGACTCTAGAAGTGACATGGCCTTTTTACTAGTAAGTTGACCGCCTCTCTGATTTCCTAGCTACCTCATCAAATTCAAACTACCTGAGTTTTTCTAATTTCTCCTATTTCATGCCACTTTCTGGCTAAATTCTTCACTCTCTACAATTTCCTTCGACTCGGGACATCACGTATGCTCAGACACGTCCCAGTGCAATCAACGTGCACACATTTGGAGAAACTTGTGTTGAATCATCATTTATCTGCATTATAGACGTATTATTTTATTATGTCCATGGGTTGTGAGAGGAAGAAAAATCAGGCGACTCACTCTCCGATTCTTTATTTGCTGGCCGAGCACTTTCGCCCGTTCGGGCATCTTCAGGGCGACGTGGAGCCATCGGGTCCACAGTCCCTGGACATCAAGTATTTTATTATATTTTATCCCGACTAGGAGATAGCATCCTCGCGACGGACAGTCAATCAAAATAATTATAGAAGCAACGTAAATCCATTTGACGGATGCCTGTGAACCTTTCTTTACACATTACGACACATGCCAAATTGAATTAGGCTTACTTTGATTTTAAAAGTTACTAGTCGATTAGAACTGTTTCCCATTTGAAATTCATCGTAGAAATAGAATTTTCAAACTAAATGAAGGGATTTTACCAATTTTCTGGTTTTCCTCTCATTCGTGTTGAAAGTTATACAATTAGAACAGCGGCTATTACGCTGGAAAATAATTTCAGCTATTCAAAAACCGAAACCTATCAAGTCACTGAAACGCGGACACGGATAGAGCGATCAAAAACATAAATTATCACAGAACTCTGTTACGACAATATTTTAATAAAATCATATACTAGCATAAAATCAATCGCCCGCAGTTGACACATTTGATAGACAGCATAGATAACATTAGATTCGATAGATAACATTAGTAGACAACTAACTTGATTCCGTAGGCTTTGATATATTGTCAGCCGCTCCCAAACGTCAGTTAGCGGAATTCGAACTTGGTCAGAATCGGGAGCACATATTATTAGGCAGGTAACCTTCAAGATATCCTCAACTGTAACTATATCTCGCGCACTCCCGATCATTCGTGATTGATACGTGTCCGTAGAAATTTGATGGAATATTTTCCTCCGCTCAGAGTAAACCCGCAATGTTTCCAGAATCGCATGCCATTTCCGCCGGTTCAAATTTGCGGATAAAACCTCTCCGGTACGTCCTCAGTGGATAGCGAAGGCTCCGAGGCGGAAGGGCATCAATCAAGTGCTCCCTTCCCCGGCACCTTCTAGCTGAGTTCAATTACGGTTTATGATCCATGTCCGAAATCGGTTGAACCCGTTGCCCCCGGAAGATACCATAAAGCGCTGGAGACCATTTATTGGCGACAAAACTCACCTGAACTACTTCTTGTTACAAAGTAGAGTGGATTGCTATTTTGAGAATAATTAATATATTTTATGCGTGCGATTTATCGGGAAAAGGCTTCGAGCAGTTGGATCATTATTTTTAAATAAACTATTCGAAATATTCGACAGCGATTTATTGTTTTCATAGTTTCCGCTTCGACTAGTATTTTGATAAATCATTTTCACCCGTCGCCTTGTTGTTAGTTACGAAGCAAAAGATTAAATTTATTTGTTATGCAATGGCGCGTGAAGGGAAGAAAAAATTTACCAAACATTCCGCGATTTCGGTTCACAATTTAGTAATCAACGAATCTGAAAAGTATTTTTGCTGAATCGTCATAAATTTAATTTCAGTGTTCTTCAGAAAAGCACTAAAATGTCATACAATGATCAAACCTAACGTATACCATTATTTATAATTAATTTCGGGGAATTATAACTGATTTATTCGTCGGTTCGACGTTAGTATATATTTATGCGTAACGCGAAGCCTCGTTGTAAAGGTTTATCGAGCGAATAATATTCCTCAGAAGTATTTATACTTTCCTGGGAAAACAGCCTCATTATGCTCGCGTCACATAATGAATCCTTTACCTTTATAAGCATCGCTTGTTCGCTTGTTTTCCTCGGCCTTCCATCGACGCGCTGTAGAAAGAGATGGAGACTGAATTCTACGGGTAAAAAACTTGATCCTTGAACGCTATCGTAGACAGAGAAAGAGAAAGGAAGCATGGGAGCAAATGAGGATTTAGCTGAGTAGGGTGAGAAGAAAGCGCAGGGAAGTCGAGCGAGCGGCAAAGCGGAAAGCTCGCACGGGAGTGTCATTTTAAACCGGGTCAATATTTTATGATGTCACCCTCCTACGGTTTTAACTACTTTATGCATCGCTGGCATGTTTAACGAGAAAACAGGTCCACACTGTTTCCGGTGTCGGTCGATATACCAACCCACAACCTAGGGTTATTTAACGAGAACAACCGTTCGAGATGAAGTTGATCGGAAATTGTACGAATTGTAAGTGTATAGATAGAATATTAATCGTAGTGATGAATTAATAAATAATTTATAATAGAACTGCATATACAAATTCTGTACTCTGTAAATACAACAAATAATAGTCATTATATATTAATTACTATCGCGAGGGTTTTATTCGAGGGTCAATTTTTCGAATTATCAGCTAATTGAAAAGAAAAGCTACCTTTGGTTCCTCGCTCCTTTTTTCACCGAATCAATCGCGCCGAGTTTGAGAATTCTCATTTCTCAAGAACATGAGACAAAGAGGTAGAGACGAATACTCAGTCAGTGTACGATTTTTGCTGATGATGGCCTGAACGCCGAGACCGATATATATATCTCATTTGAATTAGTGGAATTAGAGACCAAACCTCCCATTCTTGTCCTCACTCCTTCGCCATGTCAAACTCAAGTCGTTGATTTTCCCCAAGAGAGAACAGCTTCTTTCTCAGCAGTAAAATTATTCTCCCAGAGTATTAATAATCCTTGAACATAATTTCAACGACCCTGGAGCGCATGTACTGCATTTTATTCCACAGACCTTTGCGATTACATGAAACCTGTATTTATACCCCGCCATCCTACAATTGTGATCACCGCACGGTTTGTATTTAGATTGGAGTGATTCCATCTCAGACGTTTTGATCATAAACGAGCGCGATTCTTACATCCGCGGTCACTAGGGGACCACTTGTATGTGAAAATAATATGACCCCCGCTATCATGATAGGAAATATAATTTCCAATGCGATAGAGAACAGAAAATGTGGAGGAGCTTGGTTGAATTTTATATGTGCAATACGGAAAATTCGATCGCGTCTACGTGCTTACGATGCACGCGATAATCGACGACGAATGCATGTCTGCGACGCCTTCCGACGGTTTCTCCGTCCCTCGCATCTGTTCCGCAAAGGATCAATTGTTAATTACTGCGACTGGATTAGGCGTAACGAGGAGCTAGCACCTGTGACAACCACAAGCATTAACCCCTCTTCCTGCATTGCAGATTGCAGGCCACCCGGCCGATGGCCATCAATTTCACACATCATTCCTTTGCGAACTAATTGAGCAGAGCTGGTTGAGCTCGTACAAGGATTCATTCTCCCTATGTACACAACATAGTTGCATGAGGTTTTGCCGATGGCCGGTATCAAATGAACTCTGAAAGCTTCAATCGTGGGTAAGGATGAACTCATCAACGTGTCCACTTCTGCACGTTATTTGCACAAATGCTAGACACAAACGGACGCCTGTCCGGAAACTGTCTTAAGTAGGGAACGATATAATTATTTCTAATGTCCAGGGGTTGTGATGGAAGAAAACCCAGGCGACTCATTCTCCGATTCGCATTATTCAACGCTTTCCGAATAATGTTCTGCGAGCATGCACCGATGACACTTCCGAAATGACCGTTGACACGATGAGCTGAAAGTGGAAACTGTCAATCAGACTATAAGGAAACAAGCCATCAACTCAAGTCAAAGAAGATGTAGTCCGGCTTCTAGATACTGATAAACTACGACGGAGATTGAAACGAACTAAACCGCATGAACTTGTACGGTTAATGTGAACCTATTAGTACCAGAACAGTAAAAAACTAAGTGAAGTATCTTAGTTTTGAAATTCAATGTTAACATAAATTTAGATTGCTTATAAGTTGAAATGTACACAATTGGTGCAATAATAAATCATTATTAAAAAAAATTCTCCGATTCTTTATTGGCTGCCCGAGCACTTTCACCCGTTTGGGCATCTTCAGGGGCGTGGAGCCAAAGGGTATACAGCCAGTGAATTATTTCTAAGTCAGATACGTTCCGAATTCGATTTCCAGGGCAACACAATGGGGAATTCGCATAGATTTTTTTCATTCCACTTGAGGTCATCAATAATTATAAAAAAAAAAAAAAAAAAAAAAAAAAAAAAAAAAAAAAAAAAAACTGTATTTTGACTTACGACTTTATTTTGTACTTGCGTTAAATTGATAACAATACTAGCGGTAAAATTATAGATATTCCAGTGCCCTTGAAACCCAAAGGTGAAGGATTTGGAGTCGAGTTTTTAATATTTCCGAACACGAGTCCCATCCAAGCTCTTCCGCTTGAAGGGTGTGAAATAAACTTCATCACAAAAAGGGCGCGTTGGTTGGGTTGGAGCTCTCCCGTTCAGGGCTTTATTGTTTTAATCCTGAGCTGTTAAAGGAACAATTCAGGTTGGTAGGGGAAGTGAGAGCTTTAGACAAAGTTATGTGGTATTGTCGCTTCATGGGACGTAACGATCCCTCCAGAGGTCATAACGTTAGTAGACGGTTGTACTTTTATTATTTCAATATGGCAATAATATCGCAAATGAATTGGACTGGTAAAAAATAAATTTGGATTGTATAATTAATAACGAGTTTCTGACAACGTCTACTTATTTTACCTCAATTAGCACAGTCACGATTGGAAGTAATTTGATCGTCGTATAGTTCGATTTGGAACGAAGGTGATTTCAGGGAATAGGAGCAATCTCATAGTTGGAATAAGGTCATCTTTAGAATGACCTCACATCTCCTCGTTCGGCGTATCGCTCTTCTGCTGCAATATTATTGAACCTATTTCTGAATTTGTGTTGGAAAACTTTTAATTACCTTTAAAACTTATGAAGGTTTAAAAGAAGTCCCTCTCAATTGTTTGGCGACCCTAACTATATTTTCACATGAAACTACACATACCTGTATAGTAAAATTTAGAGCGACAAAGCCATTGCCACTTTATAAATTATTTATCAATATTTATTTACTGATTTGGTGATAATTTTCCAATTTCTTCCTTGATGCGTTGTGTATCAGTATGTTCAATTCCTTGGAATAAAATCATGATTGAATAGAGTATGAGGTATGCTTAGTAAGTATACTTAGTATAAATTCGTATACTTAGTAAGTTGCATAACTTCAACGAATAAAAATGCTGTTGCTATTATTTTGCTTAATAATTCAATAATAAACCATTGAAAATGTTACGAAAGGATACGCCAAACCCTTCTGCAAATTTGATGTTTTACGTTTCAAGGAAGTAGAATCCGAATATCGAATACAAATTTTCTGTCCGTCCGCCGTCGACGTTTTCTTTTCGACGAAACTAGAAAGTTTCACCAAAAATCAATCTTGGCCGGACAATGGCTCGATCCTTTAGCCGAATCGCTACCTCACTTTTAGAGGTATTTTGGGAGGTGTAAAAAGGGAAAAAATTAGAATTTTCTATGGTTTTTAGATAAAGGTATTTGCGGTATTAATTTATAACGATTTTTGGGCGCTGAATCGAATGGGTCGATAGCTTCAGTGGTTCTTTAGTTATCGCAGCTTTTGTGTGGCATATTGGGATTTTAAGAAATTTGACAAGAAGGTATAGCTTGAGACTATCTAGAGCTATAAAAAACGTTCTATACTCGTAAGAATACTGGTGATTAAATTTCAATATAATAACTTTTAATTAGATAAATAAGAAAAGTAGATAAAATAAAAATTGCGATAATTATTGCTGAGGTGTTTGCTCTAAAAGTTACCAATCTGTTGTTAGGTGGAAAAATTTACAAACCTACGAGATTGTTAGTGTCCAAGAGATAGTCATACCTAATTGAAGTAAAATAATTAGGTATACACCCCTGTACAATCAATTTCAACGTTTTCGTATCTACAACTATTGGACGACAGTGTTCGAAGTAGTTTTATAGACAGTGCTAGTGGAAAGGAGGAGGATGAGTTCCTAAGCAATCGGAGGAACAATATAGCAACGAGAAGGGTCCCGCTGTGGATTGCTCATCTTTTACGGTCCTCAAGAGTCTCCTGGACCTTGTCTTCTTTATCACCTACGTTCGTCATCACAGTAGCCAGAACCGGTGTTCGTTTTATTGCCCACAAGTTTCACCGATTCTGCTGATTTTATTTTCCGCATTACAGTGCGAAGGAGGAGTTTCAATCTAGACGCGCAAAGTCGCGAAGGCTCTACTCGAACGCCTCCGTAATAAATTCAGAGAGGGATTACTCGTCATTTATCGGAATGAAGCCTACGATTGATACTCCTGACGAGATGGTAAACGCAAATAAAACAAAATGACCTGAGACGGAAGAAGCTGTTTACGACTTATGTGTTTTTCGTATTTATGTCCCAACGTTTTCTGAACAACGATCGATTTATGTCTTATGGGCATTATTATGTTATTAGCTCAATTTTAAAGGTGTTTTTGGGGGTTTTGAGGGGGAGAAAATTCGTCTTCCAAGGGTTTTCAGAGAAATGTGTATTTGGTATCAATTTCTATAGAATTTTGGACGCTGGATCGAATGAGACCAACGCGGGGTCGATAGCTTTATTGGTTCTTGAGATATGGCAGCTTTTGTGTCGACTTTGGGTGATTTTCAGAAATTTGGCATGAAGGTATAACTCGAAGGTTCTTGGAGCTATAAAAATCGTTCTGCACTCGTTGGAATGCTCCTCGAACACTCTCTTCAACCGGCGAAAAATTCAGATTTTATATTTGGAAATTAAGAAAAATAAAAATGATTAAAATTACAATAGTTGCTACGGAGTTTTCCCCTATAGTTACCATCTGTTTTTCGGTGGGAACTTTCACAAATGTTCGGAATAATTACTATCACTAATGGACTTCTTGGTCGTCTAATGGTGGTAGTCTTCTTAAATTATTATTGAATCGAAGGAATTATAAACCAATGTACAATCATTTGCAGCGTTTTTTATTCGGTCGATATCGCTTTTACGATTAAATTAAAACGAAAATTCACCAGCGTAAAATGTCTACATTTTATAGATATCAGGTTGAAAGATGTCGCATATCGTCAACGAAAGCAATTTCGGAAGAATTGGGATATTTCAACGAAACATGGTACCATCGTTGAGGAAAAGATAGATTAAGATCCGAATAAGTTCATGGAATCAAATCGAAGTTTCTAATTTCACAACAAATCATGAGTTATGACCCTCGCTATTCCGCCCTTCGACGATTCAATTAATTATAACTCCCCGCTCGATGGAAAACAAATTTGAAAATAAGTCGACTCCGGTCCTCCCGGAGATAATAATATCGTATAAATCACTTCGATATATGGTCCCAATAAGGGAGCCAAAACGAATTCCACCATATTCAGGGAGAGGGGAAAACTCATTGAGCAAAAAAAGTTGATAAGGTTTGCAAATCCAATGCGAGTTTCCACTAATCTGAGCAAAAGCTAAATTGGGTTACGGATAGTCGTTCGTTCGAATTCGTTGGCGAGGGAGCACAGGGAACGATTTCAAAATGAGCTTCGAGAGCAAATATATGAGCGAGGATGCAATTAGGTACTTTTGATTTTAATAAACGCTCGTAACTAAAATAAAATACGTAAATTGAAAAGGTAGGAATGTTCACAGTAATATAACGTAAATAAAATGTCACGACCATTGCCATTTCAAATTTGAAACGAATGGTATCCAGTAGGTAGTTTCAATACCGTCAGTGGACCGTAAACCGTATTTTTCAATATCACGTTTATCAAGTAAAAAATCATCCTATAAGCTAATTTGGAACGGGCGTGGATTTAAAACCAGTGATGCGTATAGATCACACAGTACTTCCATGTTTGAGTCGTTAACAGGAATCTCTAATTACGAAATCATGACTAAGGGCGCATTATTATTTTTCACAACTGCTATTGATAAACTCGGTAGGAGAACGCAAAAATAGAAAAACGCACGGATCAAATTAATAATGCAGAAGTGCAGTATGTGAGCCAAACATGACGATAGAAGCCAAGTTTTGTAAAACGGGATATTTTTTATACAGCCAGTGTCGAAGGTATTGATTTTTTTGCGGTGACAGCGAAAAAAAGGCATAAGGCGAAAGTACGGTGAATGATCCAATCAATACAAAATACGTTTTGTGAAATGGAGTGATTTTTATAGCAAGGAGACCCATAGAAACAATACTGCACAAATAACAATACTGAAAATGCGAATGACGAGGAAGTGCGGTGTGTGATCCCGTTAAAAATCAAGCGATATTCAGTAATATAGGAGTAAATGCTAAATTGATAAAATGTAAACGAAATGTATTTCATTAAGACGAGTTCCCGTCTCGAATTGAACTTGGCCGACATAATAAACAAAGACTACATGACGAAAGCGGTTCGCCTCGAATGAAGGTGGTTTATTTTTAATTATGCCACTATCCACACAACACAGGAAATGATTTCGTCTGTTGGTCATTATCCGACTGATTATACAACGTTTACAAAGCGGAAAAAAGTCTGCGCACCTTCTCAGAGAGCACTGTTTTTCTGTCGTTGCGTCCATCGCTCCATTTCTAAGGTAAAAAAAGACAAACATCGTCATATCTCGCGGAAAAATCGACCAAATTCGAAAAATTTCCAGCTAGTTTTCTTCCAGTGGAAAATTAGACGGCGCGATTGAATTTTGGAAACCACACACACAGTACTTCCGAGGATATAAATATATGCTTCCATGTGTCTATTCTGTTTTGTACAAGCCATAAGTCAAAATTTTCTTTATGGCCAGGAGATGAAGTTTAACTTTCACCTTTGTCTCACACACCGTACTTCCATGCAATGAGCTTTTTTGTGGGTAAGTTGTACTGGCTGCAGAAATCAATAAATTTGAATGCACGAGGTTTACAAGTGTTTGCAATAACGAGTGAATGATGCTTCCCTTCAGGGCTTTTTATACATTTTGGGTGCTCTTGCCATAAAAATTGTAGAAGTACTGTGTGATCTGTGCACACCACTAGTTTCAACATATTTCGAATATTCTTGCAGTCAGTCAGAGGAATGTTCGTTTCTCTCCGTTTCAAGTCATCTCAATCAGTTTCGTAATTTTCCCTTTCGCCCTATTTTGCTTTCCACGACAATCAGAATTCTGTTCTCGTTTGAAATTGATTAATAACCTGAATAATCCTCGACCCCTGCGAAGTGAGGGCTGAAGAAGGGGTAAGCGGATGAGATGTGAAATCGAGTGAGAGACAGAGGCCGCTAGGGTCGCTCGGGGAAGGGAGAGTGAAGGCGCTGCTGGAGAATAGCGGATTAAAGTATGCCGTCCGTTAATTGGGTCAATTTGTTACTTGCCAAGTTGTCAGCTCTTTTCTCAATCGGGACGACTGTCAACCCTCGTTCAATTCTCTCATTTTCTCGAATTGCTTTTGTTCCCTGCATCCTAGTAAGAGCCTTTCTCTTATCATGCGTTCCACTCATCCTTCGTTGGATCATAGTTAATTTCGAGAAAAAAAAACTTCATGTTTGTTAAGGCCTTTACAGACCGAACGATAACATTGTTGAAAACATTGTTATTAGCATTTTTCAGTAACTTTCCTTTCACACCGAACGCAACATTGTTGGCAACAATGTTATCAACATCGGGCGAGGAATTGTTAATAACATTGTTACGGCACTTGAAAAATGTTGATAACAATTCTTCCCCCGAAATGTTATTAGAAACATTGTTGCCAACATTTTCTGTAACATTGTTATTTTTTCCGTCAACATTGTTAGTAACATTGTTGGTGACGCAGAGTTTTGTTATCGAGCCATGAGCGATAACAAACTGGCATTTGTGACTAACATTGTGGATAACATTGTTGGAGAACTAGACCCAAATAAAACAGACGGAAGAATTGTTGACAACAAAAAAGTTGACGACATTGTTGCCAACAATGTTGACAACAAAAAAGTTGACGACATTGTTGCCAACAATGTTGACAACAAAAAAGTTGACGACATTGTTGCCAACAATGTTGACAACAAAAAAGTTGACGACATTGTTGCCAACAATGTTGGTAACATATTTTCTAGATCGCCTCATTTTGTTACAAACATTATTGTTATCAACATCTTAATATGTTAATAACATTTGTTTTCACTAACATTTGGTCTGTAAGCACCTTTAGTCATTTAACTAACCAACATAAACGAAGGTAGTGTTGCGATATAGACAACCACTGACGAAATTACTAAAGAAATATAGAATTTAATAGCGATTCATTTCCAAAAGCTTACAATTTTCATATTTGAGTAAAAAAATTACAAGGCATCAATTGCTCTTTAATGCTACTGATGCTGCTTGGGAGCGATAGAATTAGTTGCCCCCTGGGCCGGTAGATTAGCCCACTGGCGCTACTTACTTCTCTCCAACCTTCGAATGGTTCCAATTAATTTGCCTGCTGAGCGCTTTCGTCATAATTACGATTTAAAAAAAAAACTCGGCGTAAAGCTGGTTCAGAATTCGATTGACTAGTAGCGCCTATTTCTCCAGATCGAGTGCGTATCAGTTCGTCATCGCAGTTGAAGTGAAGCTTTAAAACAAGAGACCACGCGATAGCTTTGTAATGATGAAGAAGTTTTGAACCATGACTTGCAGCAGGTTTAAGATCAAGGTTGAGCTCGATGCTGGTGCTGCTGTTCAGCAATCGACCTACTGCGGGGCCCCCGGGTTGTTGTTGTTGTAGATGAAATGGGCTCCTTGGCAGCGGTTGGGGAATCCCAAGGTGAAAGGATTGGTAGTGTTGATGGTAAGCCGCTGTGTCGTGGCAGGTAACCACTGCCGTTGGTTGGAGAGTGACGGTCGAAGGGAAGCAGTTTCTCGCTCTTCCTCCTACTGCCCAGATAACATTGTTCCACCATCATAATTTAATATCTAGACTGCGTTCAACGCAGAGATCTTCCACCGACCTAGAGTAACCCCGTTTTCTGTTCAGCCCTTGATAACCGCTAAAGTGGAACTCAGTCGTTCGTGTTTCAACGGGATGCCAGGAAAGACGGCTTATGAAACTGTTTTTGCATCGAATCTTTAAACAGGTATTAGAGAGTGTTACTGGCCAAAGCCGACGACGTATCGAACGACGTAAACGTATTGCGCTCTAAAAAAAACGTATCGCCACGACGTAATGAGGCGTGGTATCGAGGAGCGAAACGCAACGACGCCTTCCGATGCGTCGCATCATTTCGCTTCGACGGCGGAGCGGATAAGTTTCATAACCTTGATTTTTTTGAAACCTCACGACAGTGAAGCCGAAGCCTCCCGAGCCGAATTTTCTCGCAACCCGGCTTTGTTGTCGCCATGTTTTCGCCTGCATCGCCTAGTTACTTCTCTCCTCGTGCTGTGTCTCGTTACCTAATCGGTTCACGCGGTCGTTGAAAAAAGTCGTCGGAAAACTTGAACCAGTCAAGTTCCCAGGTTAGTACTCAACTTATTTACTGCGAATTTACAAAATTAGAGCTACCTACTGACAAGAATTTCCCTCGTAAGTCATTAATGTAACAGTCGGACGTACTCTAGGTTTACGGCAAACAATTGGCGAAACGTTCTGCGCTCATGAAGTGGAGAATATGAGAGTGAGACATACGTGTTTCACCACTGCTCCTTTCAATAGACCACCGAAAATTTAATTGATAATGGAATTAAAGAAAACGATGAATTAGCTAACTCAACATCTTAAGCGGATCCCATTGCCCGCTCATGCTCTTATAGTTTCACGAGCACTAAACTAATGCTCCTTCTACGTTTGTTTGGCGTGCTGAACACATCAAAAGAAATTCATGAACAAATACCCCTGAAAGAGGCAAGTGCACGTTGAAATCCATCATAAATAGAAAACCGATTTATAAGTGTCGTCAATCTGCGGTTCATAGTAGTTTGTCAAGTCCTGTGACATGAAAACATTGCCCCTCGCAGCAATAAGGATATCCATCTCCTCAATAGAAAATAATAGATGTGAACAACTAATACTATCAAAGAGGGAGAATAGGTCGGGATGTAAAAAAAAAACAAACAAGAGAAATGAAATTTTCCACCGCGGAAGTGAACAGTGATGATGAGGAAAAGAACTTTGAGGTTTTCTTGGGTTATCGAAGATGTTGTCTGTTGGTTTACGGTAAATTATACACGAAACTCTGAGGTTCCTAGACGCCCAACCCAATATCCCTTATTCAATCCCATTCCCGAGCATCCATAAAATAAGTAATACAGAGAATACCTTCTCTGTTACTCCCTTTATTCTCATTCGGTTTCTTTTCTCTACGCTCTTCCTCTGTTTTAACTCGTTTCCTCCTGTAGTCCTTTTTAAGGCTTTCCGAACAACCGAACCCACCGGGAAAGCGAAAGAAATACAGGGCCAATAAAATATTGATGATCCCTTGTTTATCTCGAGCGAATCAACTTTATACACTTTTTCTCTATGCGTGTGGTTCAATTTCTACCTTATGTATGATCATCAAGCTACGCACATTTTAGCCGTCTCCAATTCCACGTATTCAGTAATCAAAGCAGATATATTCAATACTTTGGATTAGGTATTCTTATAAACGTAGGGCTCCCAAATTGTCTAACTCTAGCCAATGAATCGACGAAATAGATTGCTAGAACTAGCTGATGGAACTGAATTAAGCCAATGGCCCCTTAACCTAACGATCTTTTCTACAATTTCCATCCAATTGATTATTGAGCCGAGTTATTCTTATTCAAGTTCAACTGACAGGACCCAGCACCACGATAGTACCAAGTACAAGTACTGATCGCTCCCACAACCACAAGATTTTGTCGATTTCAAGGATTAAGCGAGCAACTAGAGTTTTAGTGGCCAAATCCGACGACGTATCGAACGACGTAAACGTATTGCACGCTAAAAAAAACTTATCGCCACGACGTAATGAGGCGTCGTATCGAGGAGCGAGACGCAAAAAAGGCTTTTGATACGTCGCACTTATTTCGATTCGAGGCGGAGCGGAAAGGTATGATAACCTTGATTTTTTGAAACCTCAAGGGAGTGAAGCCGAAGTCTCACGAGCCGAATTGTCTCGCAACCCGCCGTTGTTGTCGCCAAGTTTTCGCCTGCATCGTCATTTTCGTGCTGTGTCTCGTTCCCGCCGTTTGTAAACGCGTTTAAGAAATTTTTTAAAAAATGTCCTCGGAAAATGTGAATCAATCAAATTCGCAGGTTAGTACTCAACTTATTTACTTCGAATTTAGAAAATTAGAGCTAGCTACTAACAGAGGCTTTTTCAGGATGGAAAAGGCCGGGTTTATTTTGCCGCTGAGCACGATGTCTTGTTGCTAAAAATGGTTGTCGGAGAAAATCCATTTTTAGAAGGTGAGAAGTGGAAACGAATTGCCGCGGAGTTAAGTAATGTCTTCCCACTAATTCCATTCTCCGCTCGAAACGTTCGGGATCGCGTGAGATCCATACATGAAAAATTTCAAAAAGGTGAGTAACGTTCAGTTCAATAGCTGCAATCTATTACGTAATTTCGGCTTGCAAAACTAATAGTTTAATACAAGTGCAAATAGTTTACTCTACGTTTATCTTTTACTTCGTTTTCTGCTGACGGAATGGTAATTGCTGTAATTAATAACAATCAATTAATTAGTCGTAATGAATTGTCTACGACGGATGTGTTGGTTTGTTTATGGGTAGAGAATATTTTATTCATAATTTACGAAGTACATAAATACTCGTTCGTATCATATAGGTGGTGGCAATTTCTATAGTATCAGTTTTGCAGTTTTATAGTACACTTGCTTTCGTCCATCAAACTTTCTAATTTTTTGTAAATACATAGCTTGCTTTCATTCAATCTAGGGGACGCAGCTTCCTTGAGACGGTCGGGGACCGAGGAGCTGTATGAGGAGAGGGAGGAGCTCCTCACTGAAATTACGGCTTCGAAAAACGAGGCGAAGATGAGGAAAATTGATTCGCAGAGGAATAGCAAAAGGGGAATTTCAAATGTAGCCAAGCGAGCTCGCGTCGAGGCTGCGAATGAATTCTTTGAACTGAATGGTGCAATGGACGATCCAATTGATGGCGATCTTCTTGAAAATATGAATGTAAGTTTTCTTAATCGTAATCCATAACCATAGTTAGCCCGATCCTCCACTGGAAGCGACCAGCGCTATAATTGGCATTATGAAGCAACGTGTCCTCCTTTGCAAACGTACAAACCTGCAGACGCAGCAATAAAACTGTTTGTTAATAAGATTTGGTCGAGCGGAGGAGGCAAAGGATGCTGTGGTAGGAAAACGAGAATCAAAATTGAAGCTGTTGCTACACGCTGATGCTTTCGATCACGAGTAGTGGAATAATAGCAGCCTTACTGTCAATATATTTGAAAAATTAACATGTTAGTTTTAGAAACCCTCTTTATGTACAACTTTGCACCCTCAAGATTGATTGCTGTATTCCTTTTATAGGACGACGAAATATTAACAAACGTTAACGTTGACGAAGGAGAAGTTGCGCCTGTTCCCTCAACCACTACCGTGCCATATTCAGTTGCAGTGGCTTCTTGTAGCAGGAGCGGCATACTTACATAATGGTTAACCGATTTTATTTGGCGGTGTTTTTTTGCCACGTTTAGCCTTATTTGATGAACGTAGATGAAATTTGTAACCAAATAATAATAATTTTATTATTTTCGTTTTTGCTGATGTATCAGAAGACTTTTATTTTTAACATGTATGTCAAGTATTTTATTGCGAATGATTGACATCCAAGAGGATTGTAATTTGTTTACTTCGTAGCCAGGGAGAGTGGAAGAGAGGGCCTCTTGGCCCTAATTCTTCCTGGTGGTACAATAAATCATTCAAACAAACAATATTGCATACCCGCTCCAAGAGAGTACACAAGATAGTGTTTTACAATTTTACTTATCCTATTATACACATGTATGTATGTATACATATTCTTCTTAGTGACCTTCAATTCCATTTTCAGTATCGCTTTGCCCAATTTCTGTTCGGCTAGATGTAAGTTTTCCTCCTTGTCAATCTCTGTTTCTTACATGAACGAGCAGCATTTGTCATTCGCCTTTCAAGTAAGTCAGTCACCATCGTAAAAGTCGTAAAAAGACAGTCACAATCTTAAAATGGGTCAAAAACAGTGTAAAAATCTCAGACAGGTTGTGGGCAGTACAATTGAGCGGTGGGTTTTCCTTTTTTATTTCAGAGGGGCAGTTGAAAAAGTCAATTCTGGATGTTGCTACGAGACGGAACTCTGTTTTTTTACATGCTACATGGTAGAACGATTTGTCTTGATGGTAGCTGGAGTGAGCACATCATAATTGACGATGAAAGCACTCCAGAGATGCACTCAAATAAAGAAATTTCAATGTATGAAATACGTACGATTAATTATCCAGCTGATACCTCGATAGCGTTGACTTGCGGTCGACCTAGCAGGGAGGTGGTGCTGTGCATAACAACCGAACCTGTCGAGAAGGTAGCGGTAGCGAATCTGAATCAATCCTTAGTCATTTCTCAAGGAGATAGAGTGGGTGTTCCCGCACATAGCACAAGCTATAAATGGGCCCTAGAGTCATTAAGAGTAGTCTTCGTTAAAAAAAAAGCAGAGGGGAGTCAAGATACTGAGGATAGTTGAAGGGATAACGCTCGATTCTTTCAGGTGCTTTCCTGGAGCTGCTGACTGCCTAGTTGCTCAGATTTATAAGAACCAATCGGGCGTATTTAATTTACGAAAGTAGCCGTACAATCAAAATAGAAAGCGTAGATGTGAGAATAACTGCAAGTTGGGCCCAGAAAGTTTAATTTGACTGATACATTCGATGGATACATTTTAATGTATCACGTTACTATGATGAGCATTCTGTCAAGTGTAGAACGATGTCACTCTGAATTTCTCATATTCGTCAACAAATACTTTCAAAAACTCCGATCACCTGAGAATCATAGAACCTATCAATTCCCGGATGGCCTCATTGGGTTCGAAAATTAAAAATGCTTTAAAAGTTATACAAAAGATGCATGCGTTTAGAAATTAACTGAAAATGTGAGTATTCTCTAAGAAAATATCCTCAAAACTGAATAAGCGATCAGGCCTAAGTATTAATTACCATCTCATGTACCAAATTATTTTTCGTGTGAATTCGATGAGTCAAAAATATTGATTCTCGTAGCTTAAATAAATTAAAAAAAGAAATCTTTGAACGCTTGTATCGTGAAAGCTCTGTGTCATTCAAAATCCAATAACGGGCGTTTATTCACATCCGCTGGGCTGACGTTCAGAAAAAATGTCATCGAATTTGAATGGTCGTCACGGAGATAAAGAGAACTAGATCATAAGGAGACTTAGAGATTGGGAGATTTAGACCTCATACAAAGACACGCACAGAAACAAAACACTTTTTTGACAGTGTTTCAGATTAAGGTAGGAAGCAATTTATTTCCAACTTCATTTCTGCTCCCAATACGACTTTTCGAATGATCTGCTATGATCTTCTATCTGCTAAATAAACATGGAAGTAAAAATGCAGGAGCCAAGTTCACGGGTAAGGCGGAAATTTTTTTGTTGACTATCCCCGGTGATTCTTCGAGGTTTTCAATCAAGCTGCATTAAAAACTGTATTCAACGTTGAAAGGCGTCTTCTCCATAACTGACTGATCAATGTGTGATACGTCCATTTTCAGTAGTCAGTGTTGTTAATTTTATTATATAAGCTCGAATTTGATTGTTTTCTCTTTGAATTCTTATTATACGTCTAATTTCCTGTAGGAATCATTAATTAATCAAATTTGAAGAGTACTGTAAGTATTTGCAACGGATTTTCAAAGTTGAAAAACATGAAACCGCGTAGTACTAAAACTGGAAAAAACTAATGTTGGTCGTCAATATTCCGCCGTTTTGACGTCATATTCGGATTCAGCATTAAATTTCCTTTAAGAACAGCTTTCAAAATCGCTTTGAAACGAAAATGTAATTTTTCACTATTCCCGATGCCAGCGGAGCTCGAGATTTCGGCCGGCGAAAAAGTCGATTTACGGAAAATAATTTCTCTGGCTCTGTTTAAATTTTTTTCATCAAATTTTTTGCTATGTACGTGTGTAAGGCGTTCAAATGAAGACTCCTGCATAATAAAACAATCGATTAACATTAATTTTGACCCCGAAAATCAGCGTTAAAGTCCAATTTTTGAGCTTTTAAAAACCGATTTTTTTGGACCATTTCCAGATTTTTCTGAGAAATAAAAAAAATCACAAAAATACATCATGGTAAGACACAACTTTCCTGAAAATTTCAGATTTTTATCTGTATTGAGAGAGGAGTAAAAAATCGTTAACTGTTCGGTTGAAAAAAATCGCAGGGGGACCCCTTGGATTTTTCGCGAAAAATTTTTTGAAATAGATTTCGCTCAAATTCACCATAATGATAGTTGATGATGTGTATATCAATAATATATGGTTCATTCTTTGTTTCTTTCGCACTAAATAGATGAAAAGAACGTTTAAAGTTGAAAAATGTGATTTTTTCGTGTATAGTCCACCAATTTTGTTGAATAACGCAAAAACGGTTGAAAAACGGATAGGTACATTACATTGGGAAAATGTGGATAGTTAAATGACCTATCGTTTGGTATATTCAAACATCTGAATTGACGACTTTTTAATTGATTTATCCACTGTGCGAATTACATATCTTGGAAAACTTAAAGTTGTTATGTCTAATTTTGCTCCTACTTTGCTCCAGTTGAAAAACACAATACTTAATGATACTAAGTACAATACAAACCCCACCACCAACATACCAAATTATAGCAACTACTAAGTACTACCTACTATAAAAATACCTATAGATTCCCACTCTCCATACACAAATAATTAACTAGGTACTAAACCCATACCTACACCTATATATACTATACTATATATAGGAGTGATAAGGACACAACCCCCGAGTGATTTATGTAAGGCCCGAAAGGAGGAGGGGAGAGGAGGGGAGTTTTATTATATAAGCTTAGTACGTCCAACAGTAGCAATGCGTTGATGCCTTGCGGGTCATTGCCGCACAATCCAATGTTTGCTCATCCTTAGAATGTCTTGGCCAAGGTATTCAATTCCTTGATCCTAATAATTCAAATTAAATGTATTTCTAAACTCATCTCCAAGAAATCGTCGTTCCCAATGAACAAATTATCATGCTCATGTGTTATGTGCCTACTTAGGGGTTTTCAGCTTTTTGTAACTTGATAGTGTTAAACACTTGTACAAATGGTAATTTTTTATTTTTACAAATGGCACAAATTCGGAATCCTAATTACCTATTATCGAATAACAAATATTTTTACCTAAAATCAGTTTGCCTCAATTATCTAGTCCGATCGCTACCGCATTTATAAGAGTATTTCAGGTGTTTTCATACGAGACGACTATAACGAATTCAATTACTTCAATGGTTCCCTCAACTCATCGCAGCATTTCTGAGCAATTTTTGAAAAACCAAAAGCGTTCTATTACTGTGGGAACGTGCCATTTTCCCTTTACATCTATATGAGACTAATTTGAATTTATTCAATTATTTAAGAAAAATTGTAAAACTAGAGAATACTATGTAACTCAGAATTATAGTTTCTAAGACGTTAAAAATATTCAGCTCAGTCACAATTAAAAGTTGACAATTTCTTTGTAACCTATCTCGAGTATACCTTTAAAAATGACAATGGACTTCCGATGGATTGTTAATTTAAAAGGTGGTACCGCGCACAAGCTTTGGCGTGGATATGTTTCGTTCCCGAGAATAACTTGCATACGGCAATTTAAGAGCTGAGAACGGAGCACTGTCCGTGCAAGGTAGTTAGCGGTGAAGGATAAAGATGTTCTCACGTTTTATGAACGAATTTGTAGTCTCCCCGACAGCAAGGTGGGAAGAACTTTCCTTCAGGTGGTTCCCTTCCGCCCAACGTTACGACCCTAACTATGCTGAAACGATCGTAACTCGAAAGCCTAGACCAACCTTGGAATTACGGCAGTTGACCTTTATTTAGCACACTACGCTACTCTCGAAGCTGCCGACCAACTTCCCTTGGGCGGGCTGAGAGGCGATTAGACTAAGCTCACATCAGCTCAAACGAGCAGGGAAGCCATCACCGTTCGTTTCCCGACTCAAATGAACAGCAGTCCACCTCCTTTTCCCCTCTTTGAATCAAAGTCGGTTCAAGTAGATGCCACTCCTCGAAAGGTGATCGTCACTGTCCTTGATTCCTTTTAAAGGGTCACCCTCGAGAATCAAGGGGTGTAAATGAGTACATTTATTTTGATCTAGTTACGTCAGGGAAGTATTGAATTGTTAACAGCGAATCTACCACCAATCTCAAATTTGCTCACATTCAGGAGTCACAGTTTTGTGCACCATTGAAGGGTGCTTAAATTGTCGTTAACACCTTGAGATGAAACATTATTTGTCGATTCAGAATACTTTATTTAAAATTCACTTTAAAGATTCACTTTAATAAAATAAAATTAAAATTAAAAAAAAAATAAATTTCATTTTAAATAAAATTTCAGTTGTTGGAGTCTTTAATTTGATTTGTTTTCACTGTTCGGGAATATTTTTAGCAAAATTTCATGAAAACTTGGGCAGCTCGTTCACAAAATTTGAATCGACCCCAAAATGCCTAGGAATTTTTTCATTTGTTCGTCACATTTTTCATAGTTTTAGAGGTGAGGGGAATGTGGGCGCTGCAACTGACCACGTTTGGTAGCTGTCGATTGGACGATTGGCTTTGTTGAAGACGAGGGAACCAAGCGAACTACCAAACAACTAAAAACTAACGCACGTTAATTCAAGGATTAATCGAGACTTCCTCGGAAAGTGTGCACTCTTCAAAATGATGGCTATTGAGCGAAACTTGTATGAGCTCCAGCAGGGATCTGGTGCTGTGCGTAGCAACCGAACCTGTCGAGAAGGTAGCGGGAGCGAACTTGAATCAATCCTTTGTCATTTCTCAAGAAGATCGAGTGGGTTTCTATCGTGCTTCACTACTTTCCGCTGGTTATTTCGATCGGTATTCAAGATTTAAACTTTTTATACGCTTTGACAACTTTTAATTCTGTTTCCAGCTTGGTTTGTACTAGAATAGTAGTGAAAATAGTTAGAAAAAAAGTTGTAAGTTATCATCTTTATTATATGGGTGACCGAGTTAGTTTTCACTCGCGGGTTCTAGAGGCGCCCGCTAGATGTGCCCCTCCTCTAGGACCTTACATAAATCACTCTGTGGTAGTGTCCTTATCACTACTATATATAGTATGATATATATAGTATATGGTATAGGTATGGGTTTAGTAGTTGATTATTTGTGTATGGAGAGTGGGAATCAATAGTAGTTTATATAACGGGTAGTAGTAGTTTCTATAATTTGGTATGTTGGTGGAGGTGTTGTCATGTACTTTGTATCATAAAGTATTGGGTTTTTCAACTGGAGCAAAGTTGTAGCAGAGGTAGACGTTTCAACTTTTAAGTTTTCCAAGATTTGTAAGTTGTAGAGTGGATAACTCAAAAAAAAAGTCGTCAATTCGGATGTTTGAATATACCAAAAGATAGGTAATTTAATTGCCCACATTTTCCTAATGTAATGTACCTATCCATTTTTCAACCGTTTTTGCGTTATTCAACAAAAATAGTGGACTATACACGAAAAAATCACATTTTTCAACTTCAAACGTTCTTTTCATCTATTTAGTGCGAAAGAAACAAAGAATGAACCATATATTATTGATATACACATCATCAACTATCATTATGCTGAATTTGAGCGAAATCTATTTCAAAAAATTTTTCGCGAAAAATCCAAGGGGTCCCCCTGCGATTTTTTTCAACCGAACAGTTAACGATTTTTTACTCCTCTCTCAATACAGATAAAAATCTGAAATTTTCAGGAAAGTTGTGTCTTACCATGATGTATTTTTGGGATTTTTTTTATTTCTCGGAAAAATCTGGAAAGGGTCCAAAAAAATCGGTTTTTAAAAGCTCGAAAATTGGACTTTAACGCTGATTTTCGGGGTCAAAATTAATGTGAATCAATTGTTTTATTATGCAGGAGTCTTCATTTGAACGCCTTACACACGTACATAGCAAAAAATTTGGTGAAAAAAATTTAAACAGAGCCAGAGAAATTATTTTCCGTAAATCGACTTTTTCGCCGGCCGAAATCTCGAGCTCCGCTGGCATCGGTAATAGTGAAAAATCAAAGTTTCGTTTTGTAAGCTATTCTTATAGGAAATTGAACGCTGAATCCGAATATGACGTCAAAACGGTGGAAATTTCACGACAACTATCAGTTTTTCCAGGTTTAATACTACGCCACTCCTACGTTTTTCAACTTTGAAAATCCGTTGCAAATACAGTAGTGTTTAAATTTGATTAATTAATGATTCCTACAGGAAATTAGACGTAGAATTCGAATTTAAAGTGAAAAAAATCAAATTCGAACAATTGAATTTGAACAATGAATTTTTTTTCGATTTTCATACTTTTGAAGTTTCAACTTTGGAATTTTTTTCGTCACGTTCCCGAAATGGGAATGATTAGGTGCTGTCGAAGAAAATTTGTATCAGTGTGTCTGGGGTGAACTGATTCGATAAAATATCAGGTATTTATGTTGATGATATGGATCTCACCATATGTGCGAACCAGCAGGGAACCGTTTTCTGCCATTACTATTGCATTAAATGCTCTAAAAAAATCTCTGTTAAAGCCTCTGCTTAACATGCATTCTTCCATTGATTTATCCTGTAAAACGAATGTACTGTTTTTTTTTTGAAATTCTTGCAATATTTTATCAGCTTCATACATCGCCCATGACACACGCACATTTTCTGTTCATGAGAACGAGCGAATCAACCATCAGAGCCGAAATAGTTTAAAACATTTCCTCCGCATCTAGTTTCCGCTACGATCGTATCCATTATAATAAAACTACCCTTCACCTAAAACCACTCACTCGCCTTCTGACTAAGTGAACTAGTTTCGCTACCCCTTCTGAAGCGTTCACGAGCGATTGACCAGCGTAATAGGTCCTATTAACTGGTCTTCACAATAAACGACTAATGACGGAACTGAACATTGAATTCATAATGTTCCCCCTCACGCCACACCGCCCTCGCCACATGGCTCAGCAAATTGATGCGTATCATCATTTGCGCATGTGATTAGCATCGGCGGCTCCCCGAAGACCCCGTCCGTAGAATCCTCGCACGCTGCAAGGCATTACCGAAAATCGAAACGTTGTATTAGTTGGCTATTGTTGGCTGGTTGTCGACGTTGATGATGGCAAAGTGGCGGGGTGCTAGTTGGGTGGTTACCGACGGTGAAGAGCGGCCCTGACGATTTCCTCCCCTTTCCCTTGATTTGGACAATCGTTCGGCTGATTCGAATTCCGTTCGCTGTCGGCGAGCGATTCAGCGCTAACCGACGAATCACAACATTGTGAAACGGTGGATTGAAGAACGATTTTCCGAATCAATGCTATGCCATCGATCGAAGGGAATAATATTGTTAGAAGTTGTAATTCAAATGCTGGCATTTCCATTTCAAAGGCGGTTTTGAGGTATATGGTCAATATCTAAATTTCAAGGTTCTCTCAACTTTTCCCTTCTATTTCCGAAGATCCAAATGCGTTCACAGCCGCGTTCATAGTGCCGTTAAAAGTGCTCCTCCATCTACAAAATTTAATTAAATTATATACTAAGAGAGTTATAAATTATGCTGTTCAAACCGTTCCCAACTCGTTACAACACTCATCACACGTATTTCTCTAGCTTGATGGTTGATCAATATAGGCTACATTTTAACCGATTATTAAAAACAACTTTAACATCACATGAACAACTAAATATTTACCATTTAATTGAAAATATATATTCTGTCATGCCATACAGTGGGCGCCGATTCAGAGGATTGTTGAGAGTCAATAAGAGGATGATCCCTTGTAAATTTCATCACGATCGCATCGCTTTAGTCTGCGCATGATGTCGAGTATATAAGTTAAATTTCTTGCCAGCAGTTAATATAGAATAATTTACCAAAATTCGTTGAATAAACAGATCAACGAAAAGTTCAAGTAATTGTTTGCTTCCAGCCTTCTTTGCCGCATCGTGTGGTAAGTCATCTCTCATTCAGGCGTGTTTTCTGAATTCTTCGGTCCCCTTTTCTGAACCATCGTAGTTTCAAGGGCTCAGATTTACAACGAGAAACCATATGAGCTCTGCATTATCTCTTCGGCCGAGACGGCTTAGTAACTCGACCAGATATGTAAGCACGTGCACATAAATCATTCACTACTTAAAAATTAACAAGGCTGACTTCTCAAGAAGTGCGCATCGATAAAAAAAGAGTCGCTTTTTGTGTGTAAACAGACGCCATCTGGCCTAGTCTGTAGAACGAGATCTTGGCGCCTAACGTACCTACTCCGCTCAACGCATGCTGTGGAATAATTTGAATTAACGGAGTCTTCAGTTTGAAAATAAAAAATTAA
Organism: Tupiocoris notatus; assembly: GCA_037159825.1. Classification (NCBI taxonomy): domain Eukaryota; kingdom Metazoa; phylum Arthropoda; class Insecta; order Hemiptera; family Miridae; genus Tupiocoris; species Tupiocoris notatus. The sequence goes on along the minus strand of JASJUZ010000305.1, from coordinate 38,808 downwards.
AACCCCACTTATGCAGTCGAAATAGTATTACCCGGTGAAACCATTGATAAAATCAGAAACATTCATACAAATGCAGCAACGTTAGTAAACAACCCAAAATAAAATACGGCGTACGGCGTACGGCGGACAGACAGAATTTTTTTTATTGGATATTCGGATTCTACATGCCTTGAAACGTAAAACATCAAATTTTGAGGGGGGGTTATAAAATTTTTTTTCTTGGGCGATTACAATGGTTTATTATTGAATAATAAACCAAAAAATAAACGGATTAGGTTAATTATGTGGAAATGCAGTACCTATGTAAGCCCAACGATAAAAGCGAGGTAAAATGGGATAATTTTTATAACAAGGGTACCCGAAAATGTATAACCAACCTTGAAGAGGTAATCAAGCGCCATTCAATCCACACAAGAAACGTTTTTGGACCTGAGCATTAAAAAAAAAAAAAAACTCAAATTCTGTAAAAATCAAAATACAATCATGATATACAAATGAAGCGATGAAAATCTCGAATCTGTGATCAATCTCGAGCTGATATTAATTATAAATGTATTCTGTTGAATAAATTGAATGTCTCTCTATATATATCTTCTCTCAGTGTCCAATACTGGGTCGTTTGTGGATTTGGCCGCTGTACGAGTGACTTCTTTTCCTAAACTGCCGGCCATTCAGTTCGCTCGACAATTCGACATCCATCTGTTCTCCCTGAAACACAGGAAAGGTGGAAAATATTCAGGATTTTCTGGCACCTTGTCCCGTCCTGGTGGGGTATCGAGTTTGGCACCTGGGTCCTCGCTGTCTAGACGTTAATGCCGTGACACAAATGTCAAATGAACCTGAGCACTGCCGAATTGAGGCGATGCTTGCCTAAAACGGCGTATTGGAAAAGGAAGAACTAGTGGTGGAATTTATACAGAAGTCGTTGAATAAATAACGCCGTTCTTTTGTGGCTCGCTGACAGGAGTTGTTCATTCATGAACAAACGAATCAGCAACTATACAACTTCTACTACCAATTACCCTTCAATACCTGAATTCCTCGAGAAACTCATCAACTAATTTGAATTCGACATGAGTGGTTAATATAAAACCACTTTAACCAACGGATATGGTGAAGGGTTGAAAATCAGATCAACCAGCTAAGAAATCGAGTAACGCTGTTATATATTATTAAGTGTAATATAATTAGACTAATATTTTTTATATTCAAAACTTACTCAACCTCCATATTATACCTCTATTTAATCAAAATAAATATATATTTGATGATATTTAATGATTTGATGATATTTGAATTATTTTTATATGTATAATTGTAATAAATGCAAACAAAAAAAAAAAAAAAAAAAAAAAAAATTTAAAACGGCCCTGGTGTTGAAATCATTCGTTTATGAAAGTGATGCTGAATTATCGAACAATCTAGTTAGCTATTTCCCTACATCGTTTCGTATGAAGCCCGGGTTGCTCCACGGGAACACTTCATGCGAATAATGCAAGAAAAGTTAACCTACCTCCGAGTGAACCTTTTAATAACGCCATTACCTTCAAGACATAGCTGAATATTGGGACCATTTAATAAGAACGATTAAAATGAGTGTTTTTATGTTGATTGTTCATTCAAAATATACAATGGCCATCCATCGTTCGGGCCATACTTATCTTGTCAATTATAAAAAAAAAAAAAAAAGAAAAAAAAAACACTTGCGTCCTACTATGATCACGCCAAGACGTTTAATCGATTGGAATTGGCTTTCAGACCCAGGGTAGTTATAGGTGCACTTTGTTGATGTCGGTGTAAAATATTGGACAAAAATGGGATTCAGTGCATTATCCCTATGCGAGTATTAAGTCTTGTGTCTTCCTTTAATCAAGTATTTATATTTTTCGACGCTCATTCGATTTCGATGGTCTGAAAGGAATATTGGAAAAGGAATACTGATAGGTAAAACCTCCACTAGATGATGATAAACCACAGTAAAATTATTTTCAGCGTTTCCTCCTTACGTATTTCATTAGACCAACCAATGTTTCATAAGTGTTACGATATTCACTCAAGAGTTTTCTGCCTCCGTGCTCTCTTGTATTTCATTCTCATGTAACCGCTCTGAAAGGATTTTTATTATGTTGGCTACACTGCGCGTCTCGCTTTTGTTTTTACATTGTTCTAAGAGGTTAATACATTCTTTCTTTTCCCAGTTTTCCAATTCGTCGTTCTATTTTCTCCTATTCTCAACCTATTCGGTGTTATAAAAATAAGTGTATAGTTTCTCGACTTTTGGCTCACCGTTTATAAATCGTTGTCTCCAAACGTTCTTGTCAATCAATTGGAATCGATAATGAAAATCGTGAGTATTCTTTCACGTCAAACACTTTCAAGGTGTATCTACGTAGCACCTAGAAACTTATTCGCCTATAACAAAAAGCTCTTCAACTTGAGATAGAAGGTTTTTTTGATAGCGAGAAACTCGCGAAATCGGATAATTTACTCTGCTCAATATAAATTATTCTCTCAGTTTCATCCGTATAAATTAGGCGAACAATCAGAACGGAAAATACAAGCGATAGTTTAACGTTGACTGAGGAACAAAAAAATCTCACTTCTAAGTATCTTCAGTTGTTTTAGAATGAGCGGGATGTATTACCGTGTCGCCATTGCCTCCTGAGAAAATATTATCAAATAAATTCTCTGGTAACGGCGCTATTGTTGGGCTCTTTTATTAAACTTGGAGCCTTAAATTAGGTACGAGGAAAGCGGTGCGGTCGTTTTTTCTTCTCTGTCGGTATTCCACTTTTTATACAAGTTTATCTACGCTCTGCCACATTTCGGAGGGAAATATTATCTCAAAAGAATAATCTTCCGGCTACAGTGAAGAAGTGAGCTGCAAAATTTTTTCAATTGATTTTAACTTCCGTATAATCATACAAGTATTTCCATTACTTATTTAAACAAAAATATAGCTGAACTTGACTTGATTTAGAACTTGAACTTGGAAACACTTTGGACACTGTGCCATTTTGCAACCATGTATTTTTCCTATTATTGAAGCGTGCTTGATTTTAATCGAATGGAAACTATTGTACATCAGCGATGCAAGTCAGTGTGGAGGATAATGAAAGGATGAATGTGTGTGTTCCATGTATGAACACACGAAACTATGAATGTATGAAATTCGCCGATGAAACTATTTGCACACCCTAACTCATGATAATAACGTTCTCAAATTCGGAGAACTTGAGAAATCAATACGATATTGTCACCTAGTAAAATTGAAGCTAGTTGTCCGTGATTTATCTCTTCGGTATGCTGCAGGCTAAAATGGGTTGAGAAAATTTGCCCGAAAGATTGATTAATGATTTATTCCTGGATTCGTAATCTTTTTTCGGTTCAATTTTCACCAGTCACGGAAAAATGCTGGATAACTACGTTCGGCACGTCATTTGTCCAACTAGTTTAGCCTGAGGAAAAGCGAACAACATGCCGATGAAGGCTCTTGAAGTGAGTAATGAGCTCTTCGTAAGCGTTCTAATTCATTTCCAGAGCCTACTAGCTCGAGCGATTGAGCTAGTTAGTGTATGTGGAGCCACACCAAGCGTCGCCAAGTGGTGCCACTTGACAGCTGAACCAGAGACACGTAACACTTTACGAAACCCCTTTGTTGCACTGTTTACTGTCCCATACATTGTGCTATGAACGTGCTCAAGTAAACCGTGTTCAGGATTGGGAAGTCACTAGTTGAAAATTGATAGTTCCCCCACTAATAACTGTCGTTTATATTTGAAAAAAAATTAAACTCATCTGACGTACCTATAAATAGACTGAATGGAGAACGCCGCCTCTAGACGTATGATTCTGTTCCTAATATACTTTGTTATTGTTATAGGCATTATTTTCTTCACCGAATGGTACTTGCACTAAATAGCTCCAACTCCTACAACGTCGACTCGGAGTACCGATTAGCAACCTATGTAATAAATGGAATCGATGTTCATGACTTGAAGCAACTTTCTCTTTTAGAGAACTTGGTGATTATCCTTAGTTATAAATTACTTGAAATAACGCGACTCTTGAAGTTTATAAAAATGTATAACGGTCAATAGGTTGGAGGAAATGTAAGTCTTGTTATTTCCAAGTACCTCTGCAAGAGCAGATAGTAGGTAGTATATTTGTACGGTTCGGCGATCTAGAGGCGCGATGTTGGGGGAACGTTACGAGGAATGGGATTTGAGGAACGTTGTAAGCAAGACGCAGGGAGTTCACGAACGTGAGATGAATTTTGATGTAGGAACAACTCAAGTTAGGGATTGAGAAGAGAGGGCCAAGGTTGAGTGGGTTCAGAGGTGTGAATCACGAATTCAAAATCCTCCCGGATGAAAAGAATGGAGTGGGCGATGGTCGCATTGAAGGTATCGGCATCAAGCATGCCAACAACATCATCCGTGAGCAGACAGAAGAATCAATGAGAGGATGGAACTTCAAGGAAAAGGAATAAAAAAAAGTGGGTGAAACAAAGGGCAGAAGAAGAATTATTCGAAATGCCTAGAAAATTGGAGAAAAAAGGGTTCGGAAAAAGGGATAGTGCAAGCTGAAAATGGGGATCCCCATGAGAAAGATAAAACATAATTCTTTTCCTTCTCGTCGCACTTCTTGATGTCCAGGGGTTGTGAGGGGGAAAAACCAGGCGACTCATTCTCCAACTCTTTATTAGCTGGCCGAGCACTTTCGCCCATTCGGGCATCCCCAGGGCGACGTGGAGCCATAGTGTCTCCGCCAGCGAGGGCCAACTGATTCTGATCTTGCTCCATTCCATGGTTATCAAGAGCTATTGCTGATTCAGTTACCAATAATAGAGTGGTCCGCGCTCATGATCCATCCATTTGAGTATATATTAAATCAGACACCAATTGTTCACTGTTTTATTCGACAAAAATAAAAGGGATTGTGGGGAACACCCACTAAGCTTGGCGCAAGCTTCGTTTTCGGTTCGATCATAATCATATTAATTGCTTCTCCTATCTGTCACGGTCCTAACCAAAGATTATTGCAAATGAGAAAATGAACCCAACCTCTATAACTGCAATACCTATTATACTTCCATTCCATGCTATAATCCTGTACAGAACGTAAGCGTCGAACTTAGGCTGCACATTGAGGTACGGGGATCTGAAGGAATATCTGCTTTCTAGCACTGCGTGTATTAAACTACACACCCACTGGATTTGTCTGAGAAGTCGCCTAGGATTATCTCCAATTCGAAATACCTACTGTTTCGGTGTTGGGTATAAAATGAACAGCAATTATAAATTGTACAATTCGCAACGAGCGCACCACAGACAGTGAATTTTATTTCAACACCCATATGTGACTAGAATCCGTGTAGCTTGACCACCCATGACAACACTTGCACCTCTGGGTACTGGATTGTCCATCTTCCAACGGGATCTAAAGATATTGACGGCGTCTCATCGCAATATCGTGATTGTGACCGTTGAATAAACCGTCAGCAATAATTGCTCATCGGTCAATTATTATTAAGTAAGCGGGGCCACATCACAACTTTCCACTGGGTACCAATGAACAGCAGAATGCATAAATCGAATAAACAAGGAAATAATTTGTGAGAAAGGACAGTTGGGGATAACAGGTACGCGATAAAAAGGTTGAAGGCCATAAAGTCAGGACTTCACCAACAGAAGAAAGCCATAGGAAATTCGTTTCACCAAGGGTAGTTCGGCTTCAGGTAAACGTGGGACTATAGCGAAAGGAGAAGCACTGTGGTGGAGCATGGAAAGAGTTTGGACAAGGAAAAAGAGATGGGATGAAAGAGAGGAGGAAGAGGGCGAGAGAATAGGTTGGAAAAGGGAGTATGCGTGAGATGGTGTGCGTGTTTGTGCAGTCATGTGAGCGGGTATTAGACTGGGGACGTTTCAGGGGTTTGGCTGCTAGGATAAGAGTGGAAATAGAAGAAGGAAACTGAAGAATGAAGGCAAAGCAGAGAAGATAGGGTGAGTTTCGGGAAGTAAGCTTCTCCGATCAAGGCGGGTGCGCGGTGATTTATTCAGTTCCCCTTGACCCTCCAGGCCTTGCTCTCTTCTGCATGGTCCGCAAACCATCTAATTTATACGGTCTCTCGCATAATTCGATTACAGATTTTTCACTACTGACCGCGCCACCTGCCAGTCTACGTCCCCTTTCTTTATCCAGCTCGTATAAGATAAGGCTTAATTAACTTAATCTCCTGAATTCCCTCTAATGTAATGATAATCCAACTTTTTCAAACATAATACCTGAAGATTAAATTTATGTAACTTTCATGTTCAGGCGAGAGTGCAATATTTCTCAAGCATTAGCGATCTGCCAAACATCCCGAGCTCATAAAACTATCACATAAAACACCCACGTTTATAATTTCACTGAAGTATTTCTTGGGGAAAAGAGCTCAACCGTAGTAATTAGTCAGTCGATTAGAAAAATGTCACCTTTCATTAACTTGAAAAATCGTGCGATTAACTGGTTTTCTCAGTAAATCAGCGAGCGAAAATACTAATGAAAATGTTCCAATTCGCTTTCAAACTGATACGTACTTTGCCCTTCGTACTTTACGAAATTCGATCTCATCAGGCGACTTTTCGTTATTTGAATCAACCCTAGAAGCTCGGAAGTTTAATAAAAAGGTGAAAAAATAACGTTTCGCCGAAGAATTTTTTCCAGCTTTGCTCTATCGTTTGTAGGGGAGTGAAAATAGCGAAGGCTGCAACCGTATTTTAGGGTTAATTGGGGGCCAGTAAATAGGACCGTAGGTCTCTGTGATCCTGTAACATTACTCTCTGCAGTATCCCTAATTAAAGGTGATAACTTTGTCAGAAGGGGTTAGAGTAGGCATGTTACAGGTCGTCGTCCGTATACTTCGTTCTTGTTTCCATCCCGCTATCCCCGTGCGCTCATTTACCTCCCAGTTAATGACAGTCTTGAAAACAGGAACAGTGTCTTGCTCAAGATTTGTTAATTAATATTATCTAATCGTTGAGTGCGAGACGTGCTATAGCTGCGTTCAGTTTTAGTTAACTCTCAAATAAAATTAAAACCATCGTTTTCTAAAATAAAATTGAAACTATCGTTATCTCCTCAGAATATAAATGTAATAAAATATATGTAATTTATATATGTAAATGTAATATATATGTAAATCTAATGTTATATTCCGTATAAATAATTGTTGTATCGATTTCGGCGATTTGGTTTCGGCTTTAAGATTGTTACTAATGATGGCCTAATCGAGAAAATCGATACAACAATAGAACTCATTTAAAATCAGTGGGATTCGTGACAATCTCTTTCTCTTCTATCCTGGTGACTTCTTCTTTCGCTTCTGACTTCGATCTTTCGCCATTCTAGGCATCCTCTGGGCAGCATTGTCTACCTATGACCAAACCAATGGTGTGCATAGATCACGCAGCACTTCCAATTTGAATCGATATCTAGTAAAACCGACTATGAAATCAAAAAACTCGTGCGAAGGCCGCAACGTTAGTTTACAACAACTACTGTCATTAAAAAACTAGCCATGACACAAAAAAAAGTACTAAGTGGGTTGATAAAATGCTTTACTATGTGAATCTAAGGATACAAACCAAGATTTGTAAAGCGAGATAATGCTTGAAGCAACGACACCTACAATCTGTCGCCAGCCCTGAAGTTCAGTCATTTATCGTGACAAACATTTTAAAACCTTCAGCATTCAAATATATTGATTTTTGAAGCCAGTAGAAGACACCACAAAAAAGCTCACACTACACGGTGTGCTAAAAATCAAATCATCTGACAATCTTCTTTCCATGAAGAACAATTGAAAGCTTTGACCTACCAAAAATATTGACTTTTATGGCTGGTAAAAATCACAATAAATAACACGGAATAATGCGTTAATTCTTATACGTTTGAAGCAGTGTGTGTAATGTATTGAAATGTTGATCACGTCGTCTTATTTGCTCTGGGAGAACAGTTTCTGGAAATACTTCACAAAATTGCAAGAATTTTTCCGGGAGATACCTGTGGCATTATTTACGGACACTGACAGACAAACAAAAACGCACAGATACTTGTTCAGAAAGAGAGCAGAGCACTCTAGGAGCAGGCACGCAAAACGTTCAGGTAAAGCAGACAGCTGATTTTCAAGGAATATCATCTCTAATTTTGCTTTTTCCTCTTATTTAACCATATATTGTGGGGTTTGTATTTTCTGCTTGTTAAACTTTGATGAATTAAACAAAAATCAACAAACAGACGAAATAATTTCCAATGTTCTATGACGATGGAATGATTGAAAATAAATCCACCTTCATTCACGGCAAAACGCTTTGGCATGTTGTATATACAATTATTTCAAGTCCCCCAGCGTTTAAATATAGTCATTTTTGCGGTCTGTAAAAATCTAAATATTGTCAATATGCGAATAACATGGAAGTACTGCATGTGACCCACTTGATAAAAATCGCTTCCAAGTATTTATAGTACTATGAAAATTTCTTCCAGCAGGAACTCCGTTCCAAATTTGACTTTTCAGACGATCACAATACTTCCATTTACTATGTTAACTTGGAAGTAATAATCGATGTTAGCTTCCCATAGTCATAGTTCAACGTGATGAAAAATCCTTACTCTTTTATCACCTGACATCGAAGCGCCCCCTAAAAACTAGTTTAATAACTGCATCATATTCTATCCTTTTCATTAACTGCTATATTTCACAAACTGCTCCATGAACAAGAAGCAGACGAGGACGGGCGCAAAATCGAGTCCGTAGTCTCTACTCTATAACAATTTTGCTGCCGTTGCCATAAGATAGAGTAGAAGCATCGATGGCAGTGTTGGAACTTGTGGGAGAGCAGTAGGGGCTTATAAATCAGGCGATAGTTGAGGCGGTACTTTCCAGAGAAGCCCTCTTTCTTCGTCATAGAAGCGTGTTACACGATAATGGGAGCGAACTACGTAAAAGTTGAGCGAAAATCTTCGCCGGCGCTTCGGAAAACTTGTAGGTGGAAGGGTTAGGGTAACACGTTGGAAATGCTTCGTCCGCGTTTTAAGTTATGCAGCCCGACTCCTAGAAGAGATGAGTTTTGATTAGTCTGCGCTGGAGGAGAGACGTTCAGTAAACGTTCTCGTAATAATTTTCGAGTGATAAACTTTCAAACTGAGGAGAAAACTAGGTAAATATCACTTTGTTTATAATTGTTCAAGGTGATTTCAAGTTCGACGGTTGCTCAGACGCATTGGACGGTGTATTAACAGGTATTAACGGGTATTAACAGAATAAAGTACTTACGGAGTTTATCGAATTGTAAAAATAGACTCAATCCCAAGGTTTTACTATTCTTTAAGACAATAGCTATCCATAAATTAAGGTTCTAATCCCGCGGTCAAAAGCGGTCCTCAGAGATTTTGGACCGCCGTTCCAAAGCAGTCGGTTTTCATGACAGTCCAGGCACACAGATTTCATCAAAAATCCGAACCGTCCCTTAGTGTTCCAAATCATCACAGTTTTTGTGAGCAACATTTTCTGAACAATTATGAACTATATGTGAACTACGTATGTATGATGATGATAAGATGAACTTTTTATAAATATGAAAATAGTTCTACTTTTCATGGAATACTTATTCTCTCCAGCTCATACTGTAGAAGTACGGTGTGTGAGTCATTTGATAAAAATCAAGAGGCATCAAGAGTCATTCATAAAAGTGAGTCAATTGATAAAAATCAAGACTCATGCATAAAAATCATAATAGAAAAACGCGTATATCTCGGAATTAGGTACTGTGTGTTATCCAAAATCCGGAAACGGTTAATTTTTCAAATTCACTTAGAGAACATTTCCCAAAAATTTCATTTCGATTTTTTTCTCGATTTCATTCATTTTTCACCGAGATAAATATGGCAATTTTTGTCACTTTTGACCGCAGACTAATGGAAACACTTGTTCAGAAAATGTTTTTGAGTTTAACACTATGAAAATGTCTTAAGAATTCCACTTTTCGACAACCACAGTTGGGACTGTGTCTCTCGAATTGTGGGCCATGGTGGAAAAACACCGGTAAGAGCCAAAACTCCCTATTACTTCCATTTGCAACGTAAAAATGGAAATAAAAATGTTTACTGTTCGTGAGTGAAGCACCGACATGCTGAGCGCCATCTTCTAATAACTTCCGTTCTGAAGCGCGGCATCGAACGGATTTAATCTTTAGGTTTTTCGGAAAACCCATTGAGTTTGGAACCGTCATTTTAGAACTGCGAGTTTTCCTCTCCCCTAAATGGATTTCAAATATCGAGGAAAAGCCGTCTTACCGACAAAAACCCCGCTCGTGTGCAGTGAGTATGATTATTCTGGCATTAATTATGACCACTCTTTTTTCGAGCTATTCAAGAAATATTGAGGCGATGACAATAACTGCTTGTACATCTTTTGCGTTTTTCGACGAGAAACCGACCTCAGGAAGGAGCGAATTTGAAATTAGTATGTTCAGCGCCTAAAAACCCATAGGATGGAACCATGAAAGATGGTTTCTTCTTCCTCGACAAAACTGAAGAGGTTCGTTGAGCGTGATATGTCAATAAAGTGTGCAACTGTCATCATTTAACGTCAAATGCGTGGTCAATCTTGAATCGTTAATAAATTGGGTCTAAGTGATAATACCATTCATGGTTCAAGTCGAGGACATCAAAGGGATTCTCCAGTCTGCAACTACCTGACCAGCTGTCCTTTCTTGATAGGCGCTCTATACGGCAGACCTTGACCCTAAACTAATCCGAGAAACGACCGATTGAAATCCGCCTAGCTATTTAACGAGATTGTTCATTACTAATTTCCAAGCAGCCTTGCTCACTTTAACCCTGCTTAGAACCCAGACAGCAAGGTGCTGCCGCACAATCCTTCAAATGGCCCACTTTAAACGTCGTTCCTACTTTAGACATTCTTGTGACCTACTTTTGCCTCGTGAGCTATTTGTTGCTTCTTGAGCTACATTCATCTTTCAATATTTTCCTCATTTCCCCTGTAATCCAGTTTTCAGTCTGAACATACTTCAGCCTTACAACCAAGTCGGACGTTGTTCGAAAATATTTCACGTGTCCAGCAAATATGTGGGAAAAGAGTTGGGTTTACCATAAATTCGTGATCCGATCTGAGCGGCCATAACGGAGAGTGAATGGTCGAATTGAGATTGCAGCGCCACTATTGATAATCTAGACATCTAGACCATGTCAAGCTTCGGAAGGTATTTTTCGTGCTAAATTTATTTTTATTTTTTTATTTCCAATCACATGTACATGACATGACTTACAATGCAATTAATCACCCAATAAGATTAATTAAAACTAAACAGTTTAAAATCGTTTATTACTGTTGTGTCCACACTGTCTGGTAACACTGAGCAGTGTGGATAACCAGGATATCGGAGAACCTGCCGCTGTGCCGGCAGTCCGCTCACAGATTGAGCTCCAGAAGTGTACTTGTCTTTGAAATTATAGTAACTGTTAGTACCGACCGTTTCGGCTAGTTTATTGATATCCCTCGGCCGTTACCAAATAGAACAATTACCTTAACGAGTATACGATGGGAGACCCAAAAGTAACCGGAATGTCGTCGTAAAGCGTGTATAGTTCAATATTATTGCACCAAATGTTGTTCACCTTCAACCAGTTCATTATGGAATACCTACGTTTGTTGAACTTGCTATTGTTGGAGCCAGCTAAGCGGTATTAATGTAGGTTTTCGTCCGCCTTGAGGTACGAATTCGAGTTCGTGAACTCAACTATCATTTCGTTCTCGCCGGATTACTCATATTGGAAGTGACATTATGATCGCGAGTTCCATTTCGAATGCGATTACGTTGTCCGTAGTCGTTTATACTTTCTCCGAGCGGAGTTCGGTCGAGCGAAGTCGAAACGGTCGGAAATTTTCAACAATGGGAGAACAGAGCCGAGATAATGAGAGTGAGCGAGTGTGCTTCGAAGGTCCGCGCACAAGGTGGCTTATGCGTTGTAGTCATGGAGGTACCTACGCCCGTTAGGATTCAGGGCTTCTAACTTTAGTTAGAATCGGAGGTAAATTCAAAGTGCATAATCCCTTTGTATGGGTAGGCAGGAAGATTAACCTTCTATTGTATCACTTGAACACTCTGATGCCATAGTCAGGCCATTTTGAAAACTTTTAACAGCCGCCTCCAGCCACCGCACACACCGGTACAAAGTGAAGATCCCGTTCTCGTTTCCGAGCCTTCCTTAACTTCTACTGGGAACCGTACAACAGTCAGCCCTATGCAACAACGTAGTCATCACTAGGCAGGCGGGCTAGTGAAGCTCCGAAGCTAACCAAACCTCGCTCACCTCACGCTCTGACAACCGCCGCGTCCAAACCAATTACTATGCCAACCTACGCCAACAGTCCCGCCGATAAACTCGCGAGTTCAGCAAAACAGTCAAGCCTAACCCCCTCGCTCTAATTTGACCCGAAAGGAAAGTTGTTTTCTTGCAATTCGCCGACTACAACTTTCGAACTGCATGTCGAGCAGTAATCGCCATTGTTGGAAGGGAGGAATAAATATTAAAAGGGGTTACAGTTTCCCCACGAAGGCGAGCGGTGCATGATCAAAACGTTGACAATAAATTTGAAGTTGGTAGAGAACGGAAATGAAGTGGACTGAAAAACGGGGCAGCCGAGGTGTAGTAAGTAATTAAAGAGAGCTGTACAACAGCAGATGGTTCTCTTTTTTTTCCCTATAGCAGGATTCATTTGAAATCTCAAAGGCAGCTATGCGGTGAAACGAGTTCTTCTGTTTACGATTTGTCTCGTCCTCAATCATTCCGAATCGCCTTAGATCAGCCTGAACCACGAGTAATTGACTCGGGATATCCCGTACATTTTCCAAGGTTCAAAATACCAACGTTTTATGCTCATGGGAGTACATACTCGGCCAAATAAACCAATATGTAGGTGAATTTCATAAACTCCGACCATCAATCTTTGCTGCTGAGTCTCGCTTCTTTTCGGGTTTTTAATTAATTTTCCAATATCAGAGGCCACCTATTCCAATTAATTTTCAAATTCGTCTCCGTCGCAGCATTCTACTCACCCGAAACCATTCAGCAATATTATTTGTTACATCAAAATAGCATGGCTGAGTTATTTTGAGGAATTCGAAGAAGGAAAAAACTTATAGCGGTCGTATTTCGGAGTAGTATTTCGCGATTGATTCGACTTTGAATTTATTTATTAAGATAAATAAAAATGATTATATTTCCAACGGTGTTTTCATTTGTGGTTACTAATCTTTTCAACAAATGTTCGGGATAGTTACGGTCCTCATTCTTTTCATCCATTTAGTGCGAAAGAAACTAAGAATGAGCCTTATATTATTGATATACACATCATCAACCATCAATATGCTGAATTTGAGCGAAATCGAAACCAAAAAAATTTTCACGAAAAATCCAAGGGGTATCCCTGCGATTTTTTTCAACCGATCAGTTAACGATTTTTTACTCATCTTTCAGTACAGATAAAAATCTGAAATTTTCAGGGAAGTTTTATCATACCTGGATGTATTTTTGTGATTTTTTTCAATACCCGGAAAATTCCACAAGTGGTCCAAAAAAATCAGTTTTTTAAACCTCGAAAATTGGACTTTAACCGTGAATTTCGGTATCAAAATTCATTTAAATCAATGGTTATATTATGTAGAAGGCTACGTTGGAACGCCTTACACACGTACATAGCAAAAAATTTGGTGAAAAAAATTTAAACAGCGCCACAGAAATTATTTTCCGTAAATCGAGTTTTTCACCGGCCGATATTTCGAGCGGTAAGGATGAATAAATTAAATTTTCGTTTTCAAGCGAATTTGAAAACTATTCTTATAGGAAATTTACCGCTGAATCCGAATTTGACGTCAAAACAGTCGAAATTTGACGACAACTTTTAGTTTTTCATATTTTTAGTATTACACTACTTGTATGTTTTTCAACTTGGAAAATTCGTTTCATATACTCAGAGTACTGTTCAATATTATTTTATTACTCATTCTTATAAAAAATTAGACGTAGAATTCGAATTTGAAGTGGAAACAATCAAATTCTAACAATTAATAATATCTTTTGAATTTCTTTCGATTTTCGTACTTTCGGAGTTATAACTTTGGAATTTTTTTCATCACGTCGCGAATTATCCGACGAAATTCCGAAAAGCCAACTTTTTGCCCAAAACACGTTTTTCTTTTTTTAATTTTTTTAATGGGGCCGAAAATCAAAATTCTTAGTTTTATTCAGACGGTGGGCTTAAATTCTAAGTACATCCTATTTTTTTTTTAATCCAAATCCCTCCAGCCAGTTCTTCAATCAATCGTATACCTCTCCTCCTGGTTCTGTAGCTTTATATTATACACACACCACACACAGAAGATACGATTCAACTGATAATTACATAAAGCTTCGACTTTCTTGGGAAGAAGAAAGGGCAACATTACCAAGAAAATTCCAATTAGAAAGAAACAAAACTCTGCATGAAAATAATATTTTTAATATGGGAATAAGATATTTCAACCATCTATTTGAACGTATTACTCCTGAATCAGATCTGACAGCACAAATTATTCTATCGGCACGCAAAAGCCTTCATCATATTGAAATTGTGGTAGTTTCCTTACGCATAATTTAATGCACGTCCAAAGTATTCCCATGCTAGCTCAACCTCAACGATTCGCCCTTAATCTCTTGTTTCTCGAACTCTACTGCCATCACGCCATCTTCACATGCGATGTGTGAGTTTTGTCTTGCCTACCTCAAGCGGAAACACCAGTTCAATTTAACGTAAGTAATTATAATTCATGGAAGTTTCGTTTGATCGTTATAGTTAGTCTGAAAGCTTCAAACCTTTCATCCAGAATTGATTTTCGCCCCGCGCAGTACAAGGAGGTTATTGTTTTAAGCGAGGGATGCGCGATAAAGTTACCAAGTTTCAACTACCGTTCGTTGTTGACTATTAAATGGACGATATCGCAAAAGTTTTACGATATCGACGGAGAGTCAAGGGGAAAATGATTTGAAGTTGTTACATCTTTGAACTTCGACTGTTATAAGGTTGAGGGTGAAATGATTATTCGACTATTTCTCCCTTATTTTCATTTTTAAAGCTGAGCACGTTGATGGGCACTTCATGAGTAGCATAGGTCTACGAGTAGGGTTACCATATTATTTAGCTGCTAAATCCGGACACCCGGGGTGGGGGTATGGAATACCCCCCCCCTCGGGGTCCGGTAGGAACTCCCCCCGGAAAATTTTTGCAATTTTAAACGCAATATAACGGTTTTTCCAGTTTTCTGCGAAGTAATTATTCCTTTTTAATCATCATATGGAACAGCGTAAAAAGGTTCAATTACTTCAACCGAGTAAACTGACAAATTTCCCACATCTACTGATTTTTCTGCGTTTTTCATTTCCAATTTTTATTTATCCGGACATTTATCAAAACCGGACACTAGTCCGGACATGTGCTTTAAATCCGGACTGTCCGGACGAATGGTAACCCTATCTATGAGTTACAAGTAAAGACGATAGATAATTATGATAAGGTAAAGATTGCAACTAGCAGTATGTTTTGTACAAGGAATCAGCTGTTGCGAAGAAAATACGCGCCTATATTCTCATTTTGCATCGGGAGGTTGCCAAAATTAATGATAAAATGAAGAGAGATCTATACGGATTTTCATTGAGTTGGGATGTTGGGATTTCAGATAACTGATCGTTATTCGCGAGCTTCGAACCGTTACCGATGGCAGAGCTTCAATAGCTTCCAATATGGCCGCCAAGGAGACGATAGAAGGAGGAATTTGCCCCGAACTTTATTTTTCTCGAACGTACATAGCTACCACGCGGATAACCGAACGATGGCTCGAAGGCCTGAAATAGGAGTCGTAAAAATCGCGAATAGAGTAATGAATCGTGAATCCTTGGTTACTTGAAATCGGTATTGAATAGGTTGTTTATTATTTAGCACGTTGCAACCTTTAGTTCAGCATCTTCTAGGATCTAAGCTCTAAAACGTCTCTTGGCATAAGCTCGCTGGAAACTAGTTTCTAATGCATAGTACAGGGATGGTAGGAGAAATGAAGAGTGAATATGAGCGAAAATTACACTTTCAAAGCACGATTTCGTGCTTTCAGATGGAAGGAGGTGGAACGAAGGCGGAAAGGTGTCAGAAGGAATAATAGATCGATGAAATCAAACTTACAAATACACATCAATTCAATCGTGACTAATCATCAAGCCTCAAGAGGTGTATTATGCGTGTAGAGCAAAATATTTCAGTTATCCTGCAGCCATCTAACCAATGAAAACGCTCCTAGATCTAGACATTGATTTAGACAATGCATCTTAATGTGCATGCTTAGAGACATCGAAACTTCCGAAGGGTCAACCGTGCAAATGGTCGAATAAATCTCGAAAGAGGGGGTCGATTAAAGGAAGTCGGATAAAGAGGTCGTAGATAGAAAGTCCCCTGACTTGAATGATTACCTCAACGCACGGTATTTTTACGCTATTGTCGACTCGGTTTCGAAGTAAACGACTCCTAAGCACACGCTGGCTCGAGAATTAAATTGAATACATCTGTAATCAACAGACGACGGCAAGTGAGCTAGAGGCTTCAATATCATCAAAAATGGCATTGATTCTTCCGAGGCTTTGGCGTACTTCAAAAATATATTTCTATGGATTAATTTCGTATTGATTTCGTACGAGTATCTTCGTTAAGAATTGAATTTATCTTTTTGTTTTCCCAGGTTTGATTATCAGAACTATAAAAATGATAATTTAGTTTAGTGATGGATAACGGAAACCAAATCTTGAAAAGTTAGATTAAAGTTAGATGCGTCTGAATATTCATATGCAATTAGTACCTATCTTAAATCAATTTCCCATCACGTATCAACAGCGCTTGATTAAAATCGATTATGGTCAGATTAGGAAGATTAAAATCGAATACTGTTTTACAGGTGACCTGTGGCCTTGTCAACTTCAGTTAGCTACGTTGGAAATATATTAAATGAAGATGTTCCTTGAAGAGGCCCATGAGAGTAGAAGCGGTGTGACAGTGATGATTCACATGACTGCTACCCATTCATTTTTTTTTATGTCGGCCCCAAACCTATTTCCGTTTATGAGATTTGTTGGTACTCCTGTTCTTCAAGAACGGTTATGAGAGCCTGCTTCATAGCATTACCTTCAAATAAAGCGGATATAAAGTCCTATTGTACTCATTCAATAGATGATTTTTTCAATAATACCTCTGTCGGGCCATTTGAGGATTTATTGTTGTCTTTCACGATCCATTAACGTTTCTCATTAATTATTCAATTAATTGTGAAACGGTTAAAATATTTCACCAGCTGCTCGACAGATATTGAAATAATTTAATAGAAACACTTCAATAGGTTGCAATTTGTATTGGTTACCCGTTCATCGAAAGAAAATGTAAAACTTGTCCTTTTTTCCAGGAAGTAACTTCACTGTGATGAGAAAATAAAGTGTAACAGAAAAAACAATTCAAATTACTGTAGATAGAAGGAAAATAAAGTGGATGCAGCGATGGCTGGTAGAAAAATGAAGGTTTAAGGAGGTCGGCAGAGTAAAGGAGGACGTAATTGAGGCGAAGAAGAGAGGATGCGGTGGTGAGGAGTGCGGGTGCCGATTCCCGGATCCTCTTAACAATTTACCAAGTTTAATATCGAATTCCCATGGGAGGCATAAATATGTAGCACGTGTCCACTTTAATTCTGGAAGGGAAAAAAACCCCAAGTAAAGAAGAGGGAAAGGACGGGCATAATCTCGCCTAATATAAAGATAAAGATTTTTTAATAATATTCCGGAAAGGAGAGACAGCAAAGCAGAAAGGAAGTAGATTGCTGGTGGTTAGATGGAGCGACGCGAAGGGTTAAGAGACCAGCCGTGAGCCCATCCAGCCAGACCAACCTCGATCCGCTCCACACTATCCTCCTCTTCCTAATAACTCGGGAGCTGGGAGAATTCTGGTCCAGCAGCAGCATCAGCAGCCAAGCAATGCGAACGGGGTAGTTGACTGGCGGGTTGGCTGGCCAGCCTAAGCTTCACAGCCATACCTCGTTCTTCAGCGTCGAAGGGTGCGGCTGGCTTTATTCTATTCATGCTTAGTTTTAAAAGGCACTGCGGTCTGGCACAAGGATCAAAGTGGAGGAGGGATTTGACGAAGTAATTGGATCTAGGCCTGCTAAATATATCTGCCCCTCTTGCTCGCCCTGTCTTTCCCCACTCATCCCTTTTCAAACTCTATTTTATCCATCTTTCGCTTCTCCTTTTCGTCTTTACTCCGAGCCCTGTACCTTCATATTTATAAGACTGTTCACTTCCACCATCCCACTCCGCTATTACATTCCGCCAATTAACCATTGTAGCTGAAGTGCATGCATACTGGTGCCTCATCAGCCAGAAAATTTCTGTTTTCTGCCTTTTCAGAGTACCCATTCACTACGGCTGATGAAAGGGACGCGGAAATCCGCCCGTTCAATTGAGCAACCCGAAAATCTGACCAGACAACCGTATACAACGCATGGAGAGCTTTGGTCAATTATCACTCTCAGTTCAGTTGTAGGTAAGTTCCCAGATCGCGCAATGAGTCAATTAGCATCCAGCAAACGTCATTTTCGAAAGCATATTAGGTTAAATTCGAGATGTTACTCTACCTTACAAGTGAAAGAAGCCTGACTACGCTTTGGTCCGCCAGGGGAACCGTTTTTCTCAACTATATTAATAACGAATTATATTAATTGGCTCAGCCGATCACGGACTACTGCTTTCGAATCCCTTAATAACAATTGGTAACTATGAGGGAGAGTTCCTTAATAACATCATAATTTTATTAATTTTTTTATCTCAATAACTTAATTTGCAGCCGAACTTATAGCATTTAAAGGGGAAATAACCAACGAGTATAGAACGATTTTTTAGTTCTACGAATCCTCGAATTAATGGCATGCGAATTTCTCAAAATGTCAAAAAAGATGAGATAACTTGAGAACTATTATAGCTGACTACCCCGTGATGGTTCCATTTGATTCACCGTAAAAAAAATAAATTTTTATAATTTTTCAAAAATTAATACTGGCAAAACCGCATGGCTTATTTTGAGAACTAAAAATTGATTCGACGTAGAATATTTTGATCCTTGAAAAGTAACGTTTACAGTTTTCTTTAAGATGTGTCAGAAGTTATGAGCGCAAAATTAAATAAAGTGCTAACATTTTGCTGTTTTTTGCGACGTTCTCGACATTCTCATTGACCTTTGTTGGGCCCGAGCACTTCCGCGCAGTAGGGCATCGTCAGAGCGATGCAGAACCCCTACGTTTCTGCAGCTGTTGCATCGAAACCCTTAGGGCGAAATAGCTTGGCCAGGCCGAAATAAAACTTGGGGAATTAGGCACCTAGTTTTCCCCCTCAATACCATACACTGTTATTGCCAACACTGGCCAATTATGCAGACACATTGATTATTTCAGTGTCTGTACCATGCGCAATTAAAAGGCCCTAGGGGATTCTCTCCTTTTATGACGGCAACAATGAAACGGAAAAGAAGCATTTTATGATTGCTCCGCTCCCCGGCAGCCTCAACGTTTCGCATTTCCATGAAGCGAGCTCAATCCGCTCCGGAATATGCTTTTTTGAATTTCAGATGTCGCATCACTTCATAGTTTATGAGCTACTTTACTCGAAAGCCCACACGTTTGTTGGCATTACATGTCTGGCAGGAACTGTGGATGTGAGAGTCACCTAAAAACATAGAACCAACACAGTACGTTATTGCATCTCTTTGATAGTACAAGTTATTATACAGTTACCACAGTTGAAAAAATAAAACATGATAATTGATTTTCTATTGGTTTCCTCTTCCGAATATCCTTTACTTCAATTTCGGTTAACGAAGAAGAACAAAAGTTAGGAACTTTCAAAGGAACGATAATGCATGGCTGAATTAGGTCATAGAAGGAAAAACCTATCGTGATTTTGTCGAGCAAGAGTAGCGAGCGAAAGAAACACCATTTGAATTATTCTTATATTTTTTATTAATCGACCGAGTAATTGCCCCTTGCAACAAGATTGCAATTTAAATTATTAGCAATATTCAAGTTTTTCTTTTAGGCCACCAAGGCGTTTAGACAAGTTTGTAAAAATAGTTTTTGGTTTATTATTCAATAATAAACAATTGTAATCGCCCAAGAAAAAAAAATGTCTAACCCACCTCAAAATTTGATGTTTTACGTTTCAGGCATGTAGAATCCGAATAGGTATCCAATAAAAAAAATTCTGTCCGTCCGCCGTGCGCCGTTCGCCATCAACACTTTTCCGGCCAAACTATAATAGCTACATTCTTCAAACGTTAATCCGAATATCAAATTTAAAAAATTCAGTCTGTCCGCCGTACGCCGTCAACACTTTTCCGGCCAAACTATAATAGCTACATTCTTCAAACGTTCATCAAAAATCAATCTCGGTCCTACGACGGCCCAATTCTTGAATCAACTTGCTAGCTCAATTTTAAGGGTATTTCTGAGAGGGTTTTGAGGGGGAGAAAATTCATATTTTCCTGGGTTTTTCAGAAAAATGTGTATTTGGTATCAAATTATATAGATTTTTGGACGCTGAATCGATAAGACCAGCGCCGGGTCGATAGCTTTATTGGTTCTCGAGTTATCGCAGCTTTTGTGTCGAAACGTTAAAAATACGACAGTGTTGACACGGACGAAAAATATACGACTTCGAAATAAATTTTGTCGAATTTTTAATTTGTAACGAATTACTGCGGGGGTAACAACACAATTCACCTGTTTCAATGCGATCTGCATAGATCAGAATGTCAAAGTTCTATCTTTCAATCAGAAGCTAAGAACGTTGTTGAGATGAGCGACAGTGTCAACACTGGCACTCTTCGTTCCAACAGTTTCCAGTATCTTACGTTTAATCGGTTTCCTGTGAACGTCGTACGATACAGCAACTATCAGCCGAGCTAGCAAGGGCGATAGTAACAGCACAGGAAGCAATTTTCAGGTGGTGCAAAGATGGCGCATACTCATCCATCTCCGTCTAGTTCACTCACTTATATCTGAAACCAAGCCGAAGGGATGTACATCAAAGGCCTCGAGCCTGAGCGGGATTCGCCGGAGGAACCCAAGGGACAACGAGAGGATGTGGGTACGTGGGTGAATACTCTGCCGTTGATGAGTTATGCGCCCGCTCTTGCCATAGCTCTCGTCACATCCGAAGCGCTCATTGCCCCCAGTGCGGATCATACGGTCCACGCGCCCGGTAAGTTCGTCAGCCAAGAGCAGTACTCGACGGAGGAGAAGGAACAGCTCACAAGTCGAACAGTCATATCAAGTTTGCATTATGATCACAGCTCATCCGTGAAGCTCGAGCGAATTAGTCGCCCGTCGCGCGCAGACTTTTCATGTTCCTAGATTGTTGAAACGAGCTGCAAGATGTCTGGCCCATCTTTGAGTCTCCTCCAAGACTGTGGATGTTTCGATCGTTACAATGACGGAAGCAGGGCGAACAACTAAACGGCGGGCTGTGATCTACTTGCCGCTTTATCCAGACAACCGAGGGCTTAAACCAGCCGAGCAGAGAGCTGAATTTATCTCGCTCGGGACGAAAATGGGTCTGAGAGATTTGCAATTAAATTGAGATTTTTTTCAAAGTGGGTAATCGTAGGTTTTTCAGACCACAGATGCACTAACAGGCGCTCACATACGTTTGAAATATTTTCCTAATTTTTGGACGATTACTTTACTTCACTGCATGGTCGTGGAAGTAAAAATTCAGCAAATAACAGTAGGAGTAGTTCAAAGTAGATTCTATCGGAAACATTATTTTAGTCGCATATTTCCGCAGTAAGTGAAAGTATTGTGATCGTCCGAAATGTCGAGTTCGGAAGTTTCGCAGTAGGTATTAAGCACAGGAAAACATTCTGAACAAATATCTGCGTGCACGTCTATCCAAAAAGAGAAAGCAATCTCATATTTCAGGGAAAATCTATGAGATTCGATGAAATTTTCAAAAAAAAGTTCTCCAGGTAAATTTGCAAAATTAGCCGTTACTAGATGTTAAGTATTACACAGAACTTCAGAGATATTATAAGCTTTCGAATTGTTTTCTATTCTTTAATATTTCGATGTTACCGCTCAAGAGCAATTATCAAATTTTGTATCATATACCTACCACCTAACAATTTTATAGTTATAGTTTATAGTTTTATTATTTAGTTTATTTTATTATTTATTTTATTTTATAGTTTTATTGAGAATGGCAGAACCAAATAATAGAGCTCTGCAACTAATTATGTTTACAGATTAATACTTTTCATAACCACTTAGAAATATTTTCCGACCATAACATCCCTACCTTCTTCTCATCAATGTGACAAGCTTTTCAAAGATGGATCGCCTCATAGGTGGTCCAGTATTTTCTTCTAAATCAACTGCCATTTGAACATCAGGGTATTCATAAAATCCCCAGGTCTCTACTTAAACTCGAAAATAAATTCCTCAATTTTATATCATGTCTCGCAAGAATATCTGACTCAGTGGTTGAGTTATTTTGAACCAGTTCTTCCAGGGTAGAAATACCCTGGTAATGTCCTCATGAGCACCATATTACCCTGCTACCAATTTCATGGTTCATGATATTAACGTTGAACAAAGGGCTGATTCAGCCACTATTGTATCCATAGATTGCTACAGGGGCTCTAATGGAAGCCGTATGTTTGTACGACACCGTATCAAGTGTCGTTAGATCTCCTTAATATTTGCCGGAGCGTCAAGGCAGGTTCAGCAAAAGACTCATCTTTACTTCGTCTCGTACCCAGAGCATACAACTTTGTCAAACCGCTTCGTACTTTCTTTCTTCACTCGCTCGTCGCGCACCGTTAGTTCACAAGTATTCACGAACTCCTGACAATGAGGATTTGAATAGCCTCCCGACTTCAGTCCCATGCTCCAAGAAACTTGTACGCGCTCTCAACGACAGATAGAGGGAGGAAGATCAAATAAC
The DNA here is from genome assembly GCA_037159825.1 of Tupiocoris notatus. Taxonomy (NCBI): domain Eukaryota; kingdom Metazoa; phylum Arthropoda; class Insecta; order Hemiptera; family Miridae; genus Tupiocoris; species Tupiocoris notatus. Next base: position 15,684 of record JASJUZ010000305.1, on the reverse strand, counting down.
GTCGACGTGTGAGTGAGTCTTAAGATGGGGAGAGCCACGAACCTGTCCCCAACCATTATGCACTTTGAAGGTATTTAAAATTCACCGCCTTTTCAGCGCTAAACCGGCGAGAAAGAAAAGTTTTCCGATCAAAACTTTACACTTGGCCTCCAATTCCAATGCCGAAGAGCCACTGTGATGCGTTCGTGCGAAGGAGTTTTATTCCCGACTCGGTGCAGCAATATTCTACTTCGGGACTTGGGCCGACTGTACTGCCATGTGCAGAAGAAAGGAGCCACCAACCTCACAAAATCCATTCTGAAGGCGACTGACGGATAAAAAAAACGACACGTCCGGTACTGGGAAACTGGTAGACGTTTCGCACACTGATTGATAAGATAAAAATATATAATCTTCAAGTATCTATAAAATTGCTGCGGTTCGACCGATTTCTTCGCGCTACTTTGAAGGATAATTTCGGTTTTCAATGGTAGCCCTCGTCATTTTTGTTTCCAGAACGTTTTGTTGATGATCGGCCAAAGTTTGCAGAACAAGATTTTAGCATAGGAAAATGCTCTGCCACGCATGGCGACCGCCGATTTGATCCATCGAAAATGATCTAGGGTAAATTGCGAATAAATCCTCCAATCGTAATGGAAACGAAATTATTTGTTTATCACACGACATTTTTGAGGATTTTATTTTATTAATCCAAATTGGAGGATGCCATTTTTTAAAAATAAAATCCATTTAATAGCGCCACTAACGGTCACTTACATCATGTGATGTACTAGAGTGAACTTGAATATTGCTCTTAAAAGCTATCACTATTTTAATAGGTGATGTCATATACCCGAGTATGCCTAACATGTGACAATAGCCGGGACAAGTTTATTTTATCTATTATCACCTCTTACTTATCAGGCTACTTCCTAGTTTTTGCAACAGAGTGTTGAAAATAACATAACAGGTGAAACAACTACAATACGCGTTAAGAAATTGTTGACTCATTTGATTCTGCGTTTTAAAATCAACTGGATCTATTGGTACCAAACATGGCTCGTATTCCAAAATATTGGAAATTGTGAATTTTCCTGATTTTTATTTGACGTGTATTTTTGTCATTTTTGTGCGGATTTGTCCCGTGGTTTTCGTATGTTTTAAATGTTTACACTTTTATTTGTCTAGAGTACCCTTGGAATTGAGATGGTAAAAAAGCATCTTTTAATTGCAGGGGGGACTTCAAAAGATCAAAAGTACCAATGGTCTCAAAATGTGATATTCACTACTATCTAGAACAACTATCAGCTCCTCGGAGTTTAAAGAGGTTTTTAGCTTTCGGCTCGATGAAATCGAACGCGAATCAATTTCACATCTGAAGAGGAAGTAGCCCCAAGCGTGTCCAGCATGTTTCCAGAGTAAGCTTGAGGCTATTTTCGAATTCTTGGTTTTTGGGATGATTTAGAAAAATCTAAAACTTTGGTTCTCGCGACAAAGCTCCTTTTTCTGTTCCTTGCACTTACTACAAGGATTAATGGGTTGCAACGGTGGGATAGCGGATTCAGAATGGTGGAGGAGCATTGTTACCGGTAATTGATGATTGTTGTTCAAAGCTAAGTCCAGTTCAACGAGGCTGCCTCTACAGGCATTAATCCAAACGGTCGCCGAGCCGTTTGTTGTTTAGAAATCGATTCGACCAGGTAAGTATTCCTTCCAATAGCCAAGTTTTCTAATTATATCAGACAATGGGAAGGGTCGCCATAGGATTTTCAGCCAAATAATGACCTCCCTCAGTCACGCTTTGGTTCAATTATAGTGCTCCAAAAGCAGCTCCTTCACTCAGTCAAACATGCCACATACAAACCTTCTGTACAAAAGCTCGCCATCCTTTATCTAATTGTTTTTGAAGAGACGTCGAACCTATTGTACTCCATTTTAGATGCATTCTATTATTTTAGCAATGCTAAGCTCTTCGATATTGAAATTAAGTTTAATTAGTGCCTAATCCGTACCTAATGTTTTCATGCTCTACTAACATGAATCAAACTTTTATTTGGCCCCGAGAACTTTCACTTCTTCGAGCCTCATCAGAACTTGGTTGAACCTACGGCCATTGAGAACGAATCGCCTAATTTTCTCCCCCTCAACCCAAAAACGAAAAATGGAATTCGTCTGACGAAAGGCGAAAAATTTTGACTAGAAATGACACGATTAGGACATTTGAAGCTGATCTTGCGCTGGATAACGATTTTTATGAGGTGAAACTCGAATCGTAGGGCTTTGCATCGAACTTATGACCTTTCATTAATAATATTTCACAATATCTCGACAACTTCCCAGAAGCGACGGAACAAAACACCAAAAAACGAAATTTGTCCAAGAGAGGACGTATCCCCTTTAAAAACCCGGTCCGTTGAACAGTTGTTGCTCACTTTGCAACATAATGTCATTGGACGAAATTCTTGTTTCGATCGCGATTCAAAACCGAATGAGTGTTCAGTATACTCAGCGAGTGTCTTCCAAACATGGGAAATCCATAAACTAAATTTCGCAGTTGTTCAAACAGAAACATTACCAGTACCGAAACGGCTTTGAATCCAACAGAAAACGCCGGGCTGGTTTTATTACACTTTCGTGAAATGGAAAGAAAAACAATAGAACACACTCTGCAATCGAGAATGCGAATGCGAGCGAGTGTGTTTTTCAAGATAAAAAAACCACTTTTGCCGAGTAGACACGATCTACATTCGCTCCGTATAGGAACAAGAAAAACCTTTCAGTTCCCTTGTTGTCTACCTCTGTCGCACCAGGAGGTCGTCCGTAGTGAGATTTTAATAGCCGGATCAAAGCTCTCTAGCTATTAATTTTGAGATTTATTCACGAATATTTATATAGCCGATTAATCATTCCCCATCGAGTTTTGCCATTGGTTTATATTTTTTCCATCCCGGTTCGAAGTAATTGACCACTAGGGACGAAAAAATCGGACCTATATACTACTCGTATGAGAGTATAAGGGTTCGTATTCTACTATCAGGGGAATAATTTTTCTGCTTGTGGGTCTCTTTGCTAATGTGTCTTCATGAAGATCAGCGTTCGTATCATAGCTCTTCAGAGGAGCAGTATTTTAGTTCTTCTTGTCAAAACTCGACCATTGCGCATAAAATACCGGAATCATGGTAAATTATTTTTTTTTAAAGTGAGTATAGAACTCTATTACGGTCGGTAGAAATGTAATTAATTTCAGAACAAAAAAAATGACTTATAGAGAACACTAAGTTGTTTGGCATATGATAAATTTCTACGTTATACAATGTTCATATTGTATTTTATAAGTTAGACCTGAGAATATAATGTGAGGCCAGAGTAACGAACATTTAACAGTGATTTTTGGTACAAAGATATCGCCGTCGATCCGAATTTGATCATTTGGATTAACTACCTGTCCGAAGGATATCTAGTTAGATCTCTAACCTAGGATCACTCAAGGATACTGGTCTCGATTGCTCTTGGTTATTGGTCAATTATTGGTTTCGAGGATATTGGATGACGCGACGGTTGAATTATTTTTGTTTCATAGTATGATGATAGGCCCTATTAAATTGAGGGCAATAGCAAGTTTTTCGGCTCAGTGGAAGCTTATGTTGAAAAAATTCTGCAAATGATTTTACAAATGTTGCATTGACTCGCTCATGATTTGGAAAGACCATATTCATGATGTAGTAGCTGACTCAATTCAAACTCGTGTCAAACTCGACTCAACAACATAATTATAGTATCTAAAGGACAACTCCTCGGCAAAAATGGTAATTTGATTTTTTTTTAAATTTATTTTTACTATTTGATGAATTGATTGCGAAGCGCTACAGCCGTAAAGAGTGTTAAACGAGCATTCGAACTAGTACAGAACGATTTTTAGGGCTCTACAAATTCTCGAGTTACCTCATAATTCCAACTTTCTCAGAATCTCATGAATTTCATACAAAAGCTAGCTATAACTCGAGATCCATTTGAGCTATCGACCCCGTTATGGTCTCATTCATTTCAGTGTCAAAAGTCTTGGAACATTTTTTCTTAGAACAACTTTTGTCTATTGTTACCTCCAAGTGGCCCAACTTAAATAGAAGTGGCCGCCATTTTGACTAATGATATTCTTATCAGATTAGTTTGTTTATGTTTCGTTGATTCCGTTTGTATTCTCGTTTTAATGACTGTTCAATCGTTTCATTGGCTTGAAATCAATTTGTGAATTTTCATCTTACGTCTTCCCGCGCTGAACAGTATTCACGACTGTTCATGATTTATTCTTGGATGGACAATGTATTCGTAGTAAGGCCCGCGTGCACATTCATCCATATGCTAATTTTCAAATATTTCTAAGTAAGACTCGAGCACACACTTTGGGGCGTATTTTGGGTTTGGACGTAACTTTAATTGGATTTTTCGGTTTGAAAACATTTAATTTTGCATGCGTGCGAGGGTCATTTCTACGAATAAACGTTTCGAGTTACTGGTTCCATTCGTGGAATGATTTCAAACTTTTATAGACTACGTAACTTGAGAGTTGTACGTGACGAGGATTTTTGAAGTCCGTGTACTACAAAATAGAGCGTCGGGGAAGAAGTTTCCGAAGTAGGCAGGTCGGCAGCCATCGGAGGAGCCTTTTCCGTATTACCCAAGATAATGACCGCTTATCAAAATGCATGACGCGTTGCTGGTTAAGGGTTCCGAAGCCAACTGACCCTGGTCGAGAGAACTCATAAACGCTCAACTGGCAACTTCAGGTAACGTTGGCCACTTGGAGACAACATCTTCCGAGTTGCAATTCCCATTTCCGAGTTCGCAATTTCTCCTTATAAAACTGATGAGAAATAAAACGAAATGTAGGAAAACGTTGAACATAAGAACCTGACTGAAAAATACGGACTGGGCCGGTTGGGACGCAGCCTGCAAACACTGTTGTTGAGTTTTCTTCGCACACTCAGAAAAGTGAAGACCGGTTAATGAGTTGTAAGTTCACGAATAGGCCCCTAGGCGATTACTTAGGAGGTCGTTTCTCCCTCCGCAGGAAAAACTTTACAGCAACGACTTTTCCCTCTACTTTCCAACCTTATGTACTGACCGGATGAGTCAGGTCGAGGTAATCGAGAACAGAACAAGGCTGCACCAGGTGGTGTGGAAACTGACAGAAGAAATCGAAGATGTACGTTTCAGAGGCAGGAACCCGTCAACTTTTCAAACTGAGCTTTACGAATTATTGCAATTCTATTCGACGCTAGCGGAGGCTGAAATTCGAATCACTGAGAAATCACGCCAAATTTTCATTAAATCAGTCACGCTGAGATTGTGGAATACCATTACACAAGAATAGGAGAAGAAATAGCCACGAATACCACCAATTTTACATGAGTGATATTCTTATATCGATTTCGGTACTCAGGCCATCATCAGCACCATCATCAACAGTCTACAATCAACTGGTATCACTGGTATCTCTCTCGTATTCTTATGCAACGCCACATTCCTTGGCAGTTCAGTATTTTTTTTTTTTACACGAACATGTCTTTTTTTTTTTTTTTTTGTGGATTTGTCGCTTTATGCGTTCTTCGTTGCTGGGGTTGAGGGGGAGAAAACCACGGCGACTCGTTCTCCTGTTTTTTATTGTTGGCCTGCCAAGCACTTACAATGTATCCAAGCAATTACAAGGTATCCACGGCCGTGGATACCTTGTAATGGTGCTACGAAGCCCTGATGATGCCCGAATGGGCGAAAGTGCTTGGCAGGCCAACAATAAAAAACAGGAGAACGAGTCGCCGTGGTTTTCTCCCCCTCAACCCCAACAACGAATGTTTTTTTTTGTAACAAAAACGCTGCAAATGATTGTAAATGATAGTAATTATTTCGAACATTTGTGGACGTTCCCACCGAAAAACAGATTGGTAACTAATATTACACAAAAATAAAAACGCTGGTATAAAGTGGTTTATTATTGACATAAGCTTACGCTTTGATTATGATCTAGGACGATCTCAACAAGGTAACTAAACTGTGGACAGTGTTGTGAACTTTCCACCTAACAATAACATGTTAACGGAGAATCTCCCCATCGAAAATATCTAGATTATAATTATCCATATTTTTCGTATAAGACTAAGTTTAAAGTTCATCTATCGATATTAAGAGAAACGAGGTTCTGACGAGCAACCGAGGTTCTGACGTCCTACTCGTAAAATCTGTGATAACTAGAGAAGCATGAGTGGTATCAATCAATTTATGGTCTCATTATCACACTGGTCTCAATACACGATTGCTCACTAGTACAGTGGTCTAGTATGTTCCTTAAATGTCACATATTACGAGAGATTCGAAATTTACTTTCATGCAGCATTTCGTTAACATTTTTTTTTTTTTAATCATTTGAATTGTTGCTTATAAATTATAAGTGCAAACGTGGCTGTCTTCTATGATTTTAGGTTTCTTCCAGAAAGAGACGCAGGTTTCTTCCAAGAAAGATTTTCATGGCCCTGTCACAATCGTTCAGGTGAAAGAGCAGCGATCAAATTTTTGAGTCTTCTAATAAGAGAAACAGTAACATTAATACTTTCGTGTTATTTTAGTTGTTTCCAGTTGTAACAAACAACTAGGTAGTGAAAAAAAAAATAATATTAACCCTTTGGCTGCAAAATTGCGGTTAACTGAGAGAAGATAATAATAGTGGTGGAAATTACACGCCTCGAATCCACGAGGATCTTGTAGAAAGTTTTATCTGTAAATGGTTCGCTTGTCGTGTCGAGGTTTCAGTGATGTATAATGACACCATAACAGAAAATTCTCTCAATAGCTACAGCCAACGGTTTCCACTTAGGGTGGAAAGGCAGCGTACATCAACGAAGATTGTCTTAAAGTGCCTGCGAAAGGAGTTGCAATAAAATGGACCGAAGTTGATTATTTGTTTCGTTCGAGCTTGAGAAAATCGAAGTGCGGCAGCTTTCCATGGAACGGGCTGCCAATTCAGGGGCTGTCGTAGAGGAGGGGAAGAAGCGGCCGAAGAACCAAGGCCTGAATATTACCCAGCTTCCCAAGTTTTATCTTTCTCCCATTAAATCGCATGGGATATTACTTTGTTTCTCGTTTCTAAAATCCATCTCCTCTCTCTTGAAACAGTCGTAAAGATTTCCTGCCATCAAGAATTCTCAATCTCGTGCGCCTATTCGGCGCCCATTCTGAAGTTTCTGGTCCTCTTTATTCTGCTAGAAGTTTCTGCTAGCTTCACACTACGTATAAAACGTGCGAAGTAATCGCAAACACCGAGAATACATTCTCGCTTTGACGCGGACTGCATTTTTCGGAAATCGCTATAACTTTATCTCGCTTTCGACATTATCTTTCCGAGAGTCGAGTTATGTTGAGTTGGTGAACTGATCAGCCAAGTGGTCTGAGGCGCTCTATGGCCTTCCGCGTTGGCCGGCTGGGATTAATTCCTTTCAGACAAGTTCGTTTCGAACACTTGAAATTTGACATTTCACGTTTCAACGCGTCTCCGCGCGTTCTAGAATCCGAACATTGAATCGAAAAAAAATTTGCGTCTGCCGCAGCCGATCGCATTTTGTCACGAAATTTTGAAAGTGACGTGTTGGAAATTTTCTCTTCAAAACGTGTTCGACCATCGATGGCTCGATTCTCTTGCCACATCGCTGCAATGCTCTCTTACCACAATGTAGATGAACTTGGAAAATCGCGTTCAAGAATTGATTTGAAATTTTGACATCTAACACACCTATTTCCCAAAAAATTTGAGAATATTATCTTTATTTTTAGCGGTCTAGCAATCTAGCGGTCTGGCTAAAGAGTGAAGCTATTGTTGTAGTCGTTGTTCTACGGATAAACAGTTGTTTTTTTTTTTTTTTTTTTTTTTTTTTTTTTTTTTTTTTTTTTTTTTTTTTTTTTTTTTTTTTTTTTTTTTTTTTTTTTTTTTAATAGGTAGGTACCCAAAAACCATTGTAATTGTTTCAAGAAGAAAAGTTTTACGTTTCAAGGCATGTCCGGATATCCATAAAAAAAAACGCAGCAAATGATTGTACAGAGGTTTATTATTCCTTCTCTTCAATAATGATTTAAAAGGCCTATCCATTTGAGATAGTAACTATTCCGACCGTTGTGAACGTTCCGACCGAAAAGCGGACGGGTAAAAATTCCCAACTCAATCGAAGGAAGGGCTGTAGGAAATGAAGAACCAGTGTTCCCTTTCATACATTTTTACACATTATACATCGCTGCATTTCAAACCCGCAACGCTGAAAATTCGCTAGAAAAATTGTTGGCGATGTATTGCGAACGGAGAGAATTCTAAATTCAATATTCGGATTCTGCATGTCTCAGATTGTAAACTTTTCTCACGCAATGGTTCATTCGAAAGGTAATTATTTTAGAAAATAGTACACCGATCATGTAATGAAGTACGTATCTGTTCACAGTACGCTGTCAATGGATTTGATTACTTAGTCCATAGTTATAAGGCTACTAGACATTCCGATAAAATCCAGGGCTTCCTTAGGGACGTTTAGAGGCAATTTTACAGGATCATTATATTCGTTTGGGAATCCTGGTAAGGGTTTGGAGGATGAGCCATAGTTTACGACATACCAACGGTATCGCGGAGACATTGCGGCAGTTTCGCATCGACATGATGAGCCTACAAAACTTACTCAGTTACCGACGGACAGTGGCAAGAATTATGGCTTTTATATTGCGCTGTAATCCTTTTATACAGATAGTAAACTGCAGTCGTTTAAACCAGGTCTTATAGGTGATCTTCGCTTGTGTAGATATAGCGTTTCAGCCCATCGTCTTAAATTCCTTCAAACGACCGTTAACGTATTTTTGAAAGGATCGGCATCCTTCTAACGGACTAGAAAACAGAGCTAACTTGAATCAATGTGTATTAGGGATGGGTATCCAATTTTCTCGATCGGTCTTGGCTGAACACTGCCAAAATCAATACGATCTCACAATAGCAAGGAATATTTCAATAAGATGGTGCCTAGATAGCACACAGCCCGTCGATACTATATTTGCCACTAGATATTTAGGGATCGAAGCTAAAACGTTGGTGCCGCAATTCGTCGTTGATTCAACGATTGATTTTGGTTTATTATTCAATAATAAACCATTGTAATCGCCCAAGAAAAAAAATTTTCTAACCCCCCTCAAAATTTGATGTTTTACGTTTCAAGGCATGTAGAATCCGAATATCCAATAAAAAAAATTCTGTCCGTCCGCCGTACGCCGTACGCCGTTAGCAGTTTTCCGGCCAAACTGTAAGAGCTAAAAATTTGAAATTTTCACCAAAAATCAATCTCGGTCCTACGACGGCCCAATTCTTGAACCAACTTGCTAGCTCAATTTTAAGGGTATTTTTGGGGGGTTTTGAGGAACAATATTATTATCCAATTCAACATTTCTAAAAGAAATCATAGATGTAGCCTAACATTGATGATCGGTGTCATCGATGGTGCCATCAAAGTTTGACAATATCGAGGTTTCTCATCATCTATCGAAAATATCTATATCGATGTTCGAGCCCTTGGAACTATTAGAAATTCACCTGTCATTTCAAAAAAGTATCGGAAGGAATTCATTTTCGCAAGTATTTCATACCACGTGTATCATGCTTATAAATTTTCACGGTGACCAGCCGTTTTTCAAGAGTTGACTAAATTTTGAAAATATCGAAAATTCGGAATAAAACGCCGTTTCGATCTCGGATGAAATACAGTTTCAATGGTTATTGATCATAATTGAAATAATTGCTGCTAAAATGCTGAAGCTAGCTTTTCGGACTTGTCACCAATTACGACGATCATGTCCGGAAACACTTGGTAATTGGAATGCCGTTTGATAAACAGGTGATGAGTATAATAGGGTCGATGAAGGCGATGTTAAAACTGGGGATCCCAACAGACGAGACTTTGATGGTCGCTCTCATCAGAGTCATGTTGATCAATCTCATGACGAAGCGGTTGTCAAAATTGTTTCTGAGCAACGTCAACGGAAGGCGAGCAGTTCATACCAGGGAGCAGGTTAGCTGCGTGACTTTTCACCGAGCACGCACTGATTGTCAGATGACGTCACGAAACCTTAGTTAAGGCTTTTCTTGGGCGCTATCAACTTCTAACTCCCCTTCCTTCCTCGTCTTCTAAAAGCTTCAATCTTCGTCTGCACTTCATACTTGGTATAGGTGATCGCTGGGAAGTGAATCGGGAAAGTAATTGTAAATTGCATTATGGATTTTATCTCTATATTTAGAAACAGCTTCGAATGACGGAAAATTTCATTATTGTCTCCAACAAATGGAAATGTAGATAATCAGCTTTTTTATATACTATAACTAGCATTAATGCGTTCGAGCGAAATTAAAAACTATCATATTTTAATTGCATTCAAACGGAGGAAGGGAGAAAGCATTGATCTCTATAATATAAACGGAATCCCGTTGATAGATCCTTTCACGGAATTCGTTTAGTTCCGTTCCAATCAATGTCCTTGTCTATAATCTTTCTAACAAATTTTAATGTGCAAAGTTACTTATTTTAATTTTTTCTTCCATTTTTTTTTCTTTTTTTTTAATATTACAATTAGCATTAATGCGTTCGGGCAAAATTAAAAACTATCATATAATATTTTAATTGCACTCAAACGGAGGAAGGGAGAAAGCATTGATCTCTATAATATAAACGGAATCCCGTTGATAGATCCTTTCACGGAATTCAAACAATTATCTCGGATTGCGGTTCTATCGACAATTTCCGCGTCTACGCAAAATGTGAAGGTGTTCAGAACTGAAACTGATTTATTTATTTTCATCAGAAAGTAAGTGCTGACTTCACCACAAAAAGTCTCTCCCACGACACAGTTTGACGACAATTTCAACGAGTATAGAATTGTTATTATGGCTCCAAAAATGCTAATGTGAAATTTCTAAACTGTCGAAAATTCCACTCTATAGCTCGAATACCATTTATGGAATCAAAATCGCTATGGTTTCGTTCGATTCGGCGACCGCAAATTTATAAATTGATACAAAGCGCAAACTATATTAATCTCCCTGGCGATTAAACAAACGATATTCTATTCTACAATATTCACATTCAACACTTCACATCAGGTTTCATCTCCAAGCTCAATTCGTGCTCGAATCTGCGACGTGAAACTCATCTGGAAGACATTTTTTTAGTCTAAGTGCTATGACCTAGTTTCGAAATGAACTCAGCTACACCTCACATAACGGACTTGTTGTGTTTGGGTGTGAGTCGTTTTGGTCTACTATCCCGGTCGACATCCCGCTAAAGGATATTCCATCTCAAAGGATGTTTCACTCGACGTTTTCGTAATTAAAAAAAAAAAAAAAATTAGTAAAGACGACTGTAAAAACGTTATAGAAAGACTCAGACGCGGACACTTACTAACACTTGACGAAATTTGAGTGCACGGTGCACTTTAACGGTCAGAGGAACGGGACGGTGTAAAACTGTGTAGAAGTGAGGGAAGAAGAAACTGTCCAAAGAGATCTCACCAAGGCCCTTTCTGAGCCGAGTCATTAAAACATGAATTTTCACTTCTTTCATCCACGGTGGTGAAAATGGAAAGAAAAAAGCCGGATTCAGTGAATAGGGGTGCAGTAGAAGATTCTAGCTTGGTAAAAGGAGATGATGTTCGGAAAGAGGGTTTCTGTATTGCCAGCGGCATATCGCTGTACGAAAAAGAAGAAAAGAGAAAAATGAATGAGATGACGCACGGGAGATCGAGAAAGATGGTTGAATAGGCGGCCCGCGCTAGGTGAACGAGCTGGAACGGGATAGAATGTTGTGTGTTGCGGTACTGGCGAGGCAGTTCAGAGCTGGTGGAGTGACAAAGGGAACGGAGGGCGACAGCGGAAGAAATGGGTGGTGCCCTCATTAAGTTCTTACAGACTGCCGGGTATATTGGGGAGGCTGCTGAGGCAATGGATCTTGCGGAGGGTCGGTTTGTAAACATGTTTCCCTCCCGTTCCTCCTCATATTTGGATGCCTTTGGCCAGCGAGGAACCTTTTCGCCTTGCCACTTCACTCTACTTTGAATAGTTCCTTGAAATTTTTTCGGAACGCGTTTACAATCTCGTAGATTTTCAGTTCGCTAGACTTTTCAAAGGCATGGGAATGAATGACATCTTGGCTCACCGCATAACTCAAATGCGGAACCTGTTTTTTTAATTTACGTCGCTCATGTCTACTCATTGCCTCACCCCCCGGAGTATGGAGGACGAAGGGACTGGCCAAATATGAGTTTAACCCCAGCCGGATTCGAACCTGGCTCCACCGTGCAGAGAGCTGACGCTCCATACCACTACACCACGGGTGGCGCTTTTAAGAATAATAGAAATGAACATATATCTTGGTCAGGCTAACAATCAATTAACTGAACTTAGCAGTGGGTTCTCAACAGTGCTAAGTATTGGTCGTGTTAAAAAAACATACTAGATTGATAAAGTGTGCTAATGTGCTTAAAATATGACGTACAAAAAAAAAAAGGAAGAGAGAGAAAAAAAGAAGAAGAAGAAAAATTAAACTGACCGACAAAAATAATATAATACTGGGTCTTAAAATGAAAGTACAATATTTAATATTGTGACAAAAGGTGCAGTAAGTTCTGCATGCAAGAGGGAAAGTGGCTGAGTAATGGGAAACATGTTGTCATAATAATAATCTTCAAAGATTCTCAACAGTTCTGAATCCGACTTTTCGGGCGATGAAAATACTTCCATTTATTGCGCTAACATAGAAGTAAAGAGAGTCAATTTCACGGATAGAAGTGGTCGTGATTTTCCAACCTGGCTGAAAAACTTCATTTGACTCTCGACGTCGGTGTTCCAATATGCACCGCGTAGAACGAACTTTTTAGTAGCGCAAGAACGTACAACGGGTAAATAGAAATAAAGTCGTCAATGGATTCGGCTCGAAGTTGTTGGGAAAACTCACTTATTTCGCGAATTCGACTTTTTTCAACACTGGTTACTGGCTTTCCAGGAAATTACGTCCATACGCGGAGTGGAGTGAAATGGAGCAACTCGTGGACGGATACGCAGTTTTTCTCAGTAGAATCGCGCAGTCAGCTGGTTCGAAATAGGCGAAGACTCTTTTTGGTTGTACAGGAGAGGCGGTACCGACCACAGCGGATGCTGTTTCGAACAGCCGCTTGTGCCAATCAAGACTGTAAACGAGTTTTAAAACTGACGCTTTCGCTCCAACTACCCGAATGCGCTCACTGAGGGGGGTTCCTTTTTTCTCGGTTTCTTTTAGCGCTGCCTGTTGTTAGAGAACTTTACAAGGTTCAGCAACTGTGAATTCTATTCGCATACTCCTCAAACGTAACTTCAAAGCTTTGACTTGCATATGCACCGCGCACTCTGGGGTATAGCGTTATGGTTGGGGGGTCCCCTACTTAGCATTTCCTAAAGCCGAACGCGGTAAAGTAGAGGGACGGAGAGGGAAGTGGATGCGCACAAAGAGCTTCGCCCGCGTACAGAGCATAAACCCAGCGGTAAAAGAAGCAATCAGCTCATTTCAATTTATGTGTAGGTAGTATACATTGACGTACGTTGGGAGGAGGAATTTGGTCGTGTTCTTTTTTTTTTTATTGCAAAAGTTTTATACAGTTATGCAATGCAGGTACGGCTTTGATGTGAGCCGAATGATAAGCCTCTCTTTGAATTCCAGCTTTGCATTTGTAACCCACATTTATATAAGTCGTGGGCTTTTTCTTCCAACGGTTTATAAAAAGCGCAGTATCGTTATTTCCCGAGGCGGAATGACAAATGCACGATTGCACTCTTCGGAATATTGAACTCGACCCATAGCGACAGTAAAAATCTCGATAAATTCGCAGAGCTGAGTTCAACAGAAAAAGTACAAATAACACACGTGGGGCTGCAGAAATATTGGATATTCACCCATTGAATATTCAACAAAAAATTCGATGATTTTTGAATTTTGGATTTGAAAACGACATATGTCCCTAGATTGATTGATGCAATATTGCTTCATGGACTGGTTTTACTTCCATGTTAACGTAGTAAATGGTATAGCGCTCGTCCGAAAATTAGAATTCAGAACGGAGGTGAATTCGGAAGAAAATTTAATGGTACTATAATCAGAAACACTTACAGAGTCTGTGTCCGTCTGTCTGTGGCCAAAAAAAATGAAAAGTTGCCGTATCTCTGTTGAACGAATTACACTCGATGAAGATTGAAACGATTAAAATTCGATGAAACTTTAAGATGATCTCCAAGTGGATCTGCGACATAAAAGATTAAACGTAGACAAATATTGACTGTTTCAGCCTGTAAATCGAAACAGAAAAAACTTTGAACCGTTATATCTCGAATGCACAAATTGTTTTTCCAATTTTAATAAAAGCTAATTTTGCTCATTTACTGGGAGAACATTTCCTGGAAATTTCGTCGAGTTTCATTCATTTTTCAGGGAGATATGGCGATTTATGTCAGTTTGTGACCACAGACAGACAGACAGACACTTGTTCAGAAAGTGATTCTGAGTATAGTACTATGAAAATTTCTTTCAACAGGACCTAGGTTCCAAATTCGACTTTTCAGACGATCTCAATACGTAATAAGACTTCACCTTGTACTCCCCAGTTGGTTCTCAGCTAATGTTCACCTTGGTTGCCTTCAATATTCCCGAATAACATTTTTTTAATTTTTTTATTCAGCATTTATTTATTTTTTATAATTTTTTATTCAGCATTTATTTGCCCTTGTTTAATTGAAAGCTAAACCTTAAATATTGAATTTTACATGCAAGTGAAGTCAATCAATATAAAACGGTTGTTAGTTCCGATAGGAGTAAGGTGTTTAACGCCACCGCTCTAGATGAAATTACACTGAATTCTACAGTAGCGCTGTCTGCCTGATTAAATCATTGATAAATAACAAGCGCGGTGGCAACCTCAAATTAACATAGTTCACGTTAAACTTCCATTGTGCAACTCTGGTAGACTGGAAAACGTAGCCGATTATCAAGCCTCTTCACCTTCTGAGCTTTTTATACCGTAACCCTGAAGCACCGACGTTCCAATTTATTTTCTACGTTCCCAATAATTCTCCTGTACCGCTATAGAAACGATTAGCTCATATTGTTGCTACGTATCCGTTACTGTTCCTAATTATACCGGACCGTTCACACCTCATGTATCCCATTTGCGTTATAAGCCTTGGATACGGCTTTCAAGCCAGAGTTGTTGAAACGAGGATGATTCCACGTTATCGCCTCGGAAGTTCTCGCGCGTCATGAACCTTCCGTTTTATATCATTGGTGAGGGGATACTGCTGTAATAGCTCTATTAAGGTATAGCTATTCTTAGCCGAGTGCGAGCAGGAAGGGTGCGCCGGTAAAAAATAAACGTTCCCTCGAGTACTTGCTTTCCTAGTGGAATTCTGAATCCTCCATAAACCATAACGACCGCAGTAGAAAAGTGTAAACGCTGAACGAAAGTGTGGCGAAAAAATTCTCGGGGAAAAAAAGAAAAGAAAGCGCAGGGGTCGAGAAAATATAATAACAAAAAGTAATGGATTCGTTTTCCACAGTCTCATCGTCCGGTTATTAGACGAGGAACTCGAGCCCTTGCTCAGATTCGCAGAGAACTAAGCGAAAC